>JAJIZL010027654.1:0-81274 GCA_023969395.1 Amblyomma maculatum
CTGCCCCCCAAAAGCTGGGAAAAATATGCGCCATGGGTGAAGCAAAATCTAGGGAAGATGAAAAGAAACAAAGAAAAATGAAAAGAGGGTGCCAGATAAAGCATGACTTGAGGTTTGTCGGTTGCGCAGAAGGAGTTGTGTATGAAGTGCCTTTTACATGCGGGAAGACCTACATAGGTCAAACGGGAAGGTGCTTAAATACCCGCTTACGTGACCACAACACTTCATTGAAGGGCGCCCCATCCTCAAATCTTGCTCTGCATTACAGGAACTGTCCGCTTAACAACCAACTAAATTGTTCTAAAAATTCATGTGTTCCCCTTTTTAATGAAACAAAAATTTAGTACAAACACAAAGATAAACTAACAAGGGAAATCAGTGAAGCCTTTCACAATCATAAAAATCATGACTCCTGTGTAAGCACCCCTTCTGTATCTGTTCATGACTGTGAACTAATCTATCTGGATTCAAAAGACTGAGGTATCTGTTTGGCGATTGGTGTTGCACATGCGTTATTGGTTGTGAAAAGAGTATATTTTTGCGTGTTTCTTTCTAATAAACTGCAGTTGATAGTCAGCGCAGGTGTTGTCTTCTTCCTTGTCCTTTGTCTCCGCGCTGTTATTCCTTAAAAAAATGACGTAGGGATCATTAGGAAGGAGTCTTGAATCTTCATTTAAACATTAACATTAAGAAATCTCCCTGTGCAGATTCCATCCCAAATAAGGTTGTTTAAAGGCATGCAGGGTGGGTCACTAAATATCTCACCAAAATATTTATATCGTCACTTACCCAATGCAAATTTCCTACAGCCTGGGAACTAGCAAACAAAAATACAGTTCAAAAAAAAAAAAACGGTAGCACATTAGGCGTGAGTACCTATAGACCCATTTTTCTTAAAAGCAGATCATTGAAACTGGTTGATCACATAGTCGAACTATCTGAAATTATCTTGAAGCTTACCACTTGTCACCTGAGCAATATGGGTTTCGAAAGGGCCTGCCAACAGTAACACAGCTTGTTGAAAGGGTTCATGATATTTCGCAAACAATAAATTGCCAATTAGAAGTCGACCTAATCTTTTTATACTTTGCTGAAGCGTTTGATAAAGCAGCATATCCTAAACTCCTAATGAAAATCAATGAAACATTTAAACATCCTAATATCACTAAATGATTTAGTTTGCATCGTATCACCCCTTTCGTAAGAAGTATGTTCAAATAGGGAAAAGTAAGCCGAATTGTAAGCCGGCTTCGTCCGCAGTACCTCAAGGCAGTGTACTGGGGCCTCTCTTTTTTTATGGTATTATTAATTTTCCAAGTGATTTTGCCATTCCTCTAAGGTTATTTATGATGACTGTGTTATATACAGGCTTAATTTCTATGTGACCAGTTAAAACTTAACATTAATTTCTAAAACATTTCGAACTGGAGTAATCAGTGGCAAATGAATTTAAAGAATGTAAAACCCGTGTCTATGGCTATACCAAGAAAGAAGGCGCTACCAAGTTATAAATCCTGCATTGGTGCACATTTATTAAAACGTGTAACAGAATATAAATATATAGATCTAATATTTACTCCAGACCGAAAATGAAATGCCAACATAAATTAGGTGCGCACTAGGGAAAAAGAAATTCTATGGGGCCCAAAGCGAAGACTAAAGTTTGACCGCTGAAGTTAAAGCCTTGCATATGAAATGGTAGTAAGACCAAGTTTTGAATATGTAAAGATAATATGGTACCCTCACACTGGAAAAAATTCTCATAAACTGGACAGAGTTCAGCGTCCGTCTTCGAGACACCTCTTTAACAAATACCAACGTGAGAATTCTCAAAGTGAACTATGCAAACGTTCAAACCTAACCCCTCTACAACTACGGACCAACGGGAGGCGCTCTGGCCCGTTCTTCTTTCTTGTGTGTGTGCGTGTTGTTTTTGTGCCTTTAACTTAATAATGAATAAACACCAACTAGCCCAACAAGAAGATCTCTTAAGCTACAACTTTGACAGATTGAAATTCCTATTTTTCATCATTCGCAACCAGGTGAAAATTAATTTCTCTGAGTACTACCTAATAACATCGGATTCACGCTCCAGACATGGGCACAGTTTTGACGTACAGACATTATGTACATTATGCATTCAAATACAGCTTTTTTGCGCGAGTAAATAATTGGCGGAATTCGCACTACCAGGGTCTGCCGTCAGGTCTTCCTTGCTAAGCGTCTTTACACATTAGTTGGAAACTAATTTTTACTGAAGAATCAGGGTCTTAAGATGTTTTTCGTGGTTTTTTATTGCGTTTAACAAGTGTTCTGCAGCGCGTGCTAATTTTCAAATGCATCTAATCATTGAACTGATCTCTATTTGTTTTGTGTGATAACACCGCACAATTGTGTATGTATATGCTCATTCATTCCTGTATTGGCACTCTCTAAGGCTTACGGCATAATAAACAAACTACTTTGTATCTAGCACTTTAGCACTTGGCGCACGTGGGAAATAAATTGCTCAAACGCATATTCTTTCTTTCTATTAGTTTTCTTCCATTATTTTGCCGATGCTAACTGATAAAGCCCAGCCCTTCAGCAAAGCTTCCTACAAAACATGCATGGGCACAGTCATCGGTGTGCACGCCTGCGGAGTGCAGCCTTCATACTGCGAATTTAACACACTTGATCTCGAAGACTCAATAAATACATGTGGCAAAGCGGGCCCTGTAGTTTTGGAAAAAAGCATCGACGTAGACAACGTTCTCGGAGCGCGTCTTCATGCGCATTCCGATCAAAAGCCTCTCAGCTTTCCTCGTTCGAGATGTTCCTCCGTGCCACCTGCCGACGAAGCACATTTCTGAGCTTTGATACAAAATGTGAGAGAAACACTGATAGAAAAGTGATAATAAAAATGATAAAGTACTTCAACAAAGCTACTCATGCAACATGTCTGAGTGCAGATATTTCCTGCGCATAGCGCTGTTCAATATACACCGCTCATGCCTTTCAAACTCTTTGTACTATCAGAGGCGCATTTCTACCGCATCAAATTCAGCTCGCGCATCCAAGCCCCAGGAGTAAATACTCAGCATTTACCAAGGCGCAAAAGCTTTCACTCCGAATGGTCTGCGAGCACAGACGTTCACTTCGCAGACTCTAGGTAAGGATGATGCAGCGAATCAGGGTTATGGAGGAACCAGAAAAGACTAAAGCGAAAGAAAAGCGACAAGTGGGGCAACGTTTTTCTGATTTGAATTTGGGCGTAAACGTGCGAAGCGAGAAAAGAGTGTAGATACCATCTTTCGAATATATCTGTATACGTGCCCAAAACCCACAATTCGCTCTACTGAAAGCAACAGAGCGGTTGATGATTCGACATTTTTTTCCGGACGTACCATTTCTTTATTGATCCCCGCCGCGGAGGGTGGAGGCGGAAAGCAAGGCAACCGTTGGGCTTTGCGATGTTAGTGCACGCCCAGGTGGTCTCAATTTCCGGTGTCTTCCACTATGGCTTCTCTCATAGCCTGAGTCGCTTTGGAACGTTAAACCCCGCAAGGAAAACAAAACGTTTCTTTATTTTTTTTATGTGTTCTTTGTTATAATTAGTTCCAATCTGCCTGCGGAAGAAACCTTCCTTAGATTATTGCCCGCAAAACGTATTGCCTTCGAATGCATCGCAGACTCTCAAACCACCCTAAAGGGGTCCAGAACGTAAAAACGTTTTAAACGTATCTTCAATAACAGAAAAATCAAAATAGGAATGAAAGTGCTCATATGGACCACTAAAATTTGCATGCCCTAGCCAGAGGGCTGCCTTATTAAAAGGGTTAAAATGAGCGCGACTCATATTCGCTAGCTAGACGTGGAGAGTTTTGAAGTTAGATTGGCCGCTTGACCTGCTTGTTTTCCTGCGATGAGCACAGGTTGCAGTTTCATTGCGGTGTTTGGGTGAACCATTGGTCGGCTTTAAGGCGACGGGTCTGACAACCATCCAATGTGGCCTCAAAAAGAACGCTAATCTCTCGATGTAATATAGTGTGCACTGTAAAGTATTTACTTCGCAATTTATATACTATACAGTTGGTGTAATACAGCTAATAATATTCGTCCGTGGTGATTACTAACTTTTTTTCAAAACACGTCCGATAATATTTAGCCTAACAATGACACAGAAACGTTTCAAGTGTGATGCACAATTTGAAATTCGCGATGAAATGAAAATATGTAGTTATCAGGCATATAAAGAGGTATCTCAATAATGCATGTTGCCAGGCTTGTTGGTCTAACACCTTTTAAAACTGGGAAAAAAACCTGGCGCAAAAAATTCGCACACACAAAAGAGAGAGACAAAGGGAAAACGGACAGGCGCCGACTTCTAACTGTTCATTTCAGAATACGGCACATGAGTTTATATCGTCAAGTTACGCCCACATAACTAGGCGTGCATTATCAAAGCCATGGCTTATCAAGCTGCGCCAACTTAACTAAAACGTGCATTATCAAAGCCGGGGCTTATCACCGCGCACTACCTTTGCACAGAAACTCATTATCAGCCGCATACAAATTCACTGACGTTTCACTGACGCACAAGTCTGCCTTTTTCTTTATATGAAAAGCTTCCAATAACAGCCTGGCCTCTGTTTTTGCTCCTGCCAAGAATCCTCGCCTCATCTAGTCGAGGCTCACACTTGCGCGCGTTGGCATGCCTGACCAAATTGGCATATTTATCCTTATTACTATCTATCTTTTTGCCATGTTCCCAAGGCGTTTGTTAATACATCTGCTTATTTGCCCTACATAGGAGCTTCCACAAGTCAGGGATATCTCGTATACCACTCCTTCCACACAGGATATGTAAGTACGCTGATGTTTTATTTAGCACCCAGGACGTTCCGCGCCAGAAATCCGGGGTACAAGTTTACTCAACTTGTTAGGAGCTGAAAAGACCAGCGGTACCCCTATGCCGGTTAGCCACCTGCTTCATATTGTGCGACTCTTTTTGTATATAGGTATAGATATGAATACTGCCGCGAAATCTTCAAAAACTCTATTTGTTTAGTTTTTTTTAACAGCTGCCGGCATGCGGCCTTATCACTGTGATTCTGGCACACGTAGCAATTCTGTATCCCGTGTTTGTTCATGCTCGTTGTCGCGATATGACGCGTTATCATTTCCTTTGTCGCGAACGATGCACCAAGATCTGTCTCGGAGTCCGATCACTTGCGTATGTTTGCTACGTTATCTAGATTGTTCTGAGCAGCCTCTAAATTGAGCGGTGACGAGTGTGACGGGCATTGAAATAAATGCATGTGCCGTATTCTGAAATAAAGAGTTGGAAGTTGGCGCCTGTCCGTAGTCCCTTTGTCTCTCTCTCTTTTGCGTGTGTGTGAATTTTTTGCGACAGGGTTTTTTTTCCCCAGTTTCAAAATATAAGAGGTATATATCAAGTATATAAACGAAGTAGTTATTCAGTATGTGCCTCTAGTATTTGGCGGTTTAAAGCGCAAGTGCTAGGGCAATTTGTTTAACCTACACTGGCTACACCAGTGTAGCAAATTTTCTATACCTACAATGGATTTTTGCTGCACTAGTGTAGGTGGTGTAGGTTAAAAAAATGGTCCTGCTATTGCGACTATTCTCCAAAGTTTTCATTTACGCAAGCTAGGTACTGCGCGCATGCTCCAGCATTGCAATGGTGCAATTCACTTTGCCCCTTAATGAGGAACACAGTAGGTTTGCTCCGAAATTCGCGCATCTTCCCGAGCCCCGCATAGGAGTGAAGTGGTTAGGCCGCTACACTAATATGCCTGAGGAATGGGGGATCAAAATCCGTCCACAGCGGCCGCATTTCGATGGTGGAGAAAAGCAAGGCGCTCCTGTGCTCTTTGTAGTCAGTGCATTTTAATGAACCCCAGATGGTCAACATTTATGAGGCCACTATAGCGCCTCTCATAGCCGAGACACTTAGGGAAGTTAAACCCCATTGACCAAGCAAACCCACATCTCGTGAAATCAAGGTGTGGGCTGAACTTTACCCATAATTCACAACTGTTGTACGTTCTCATCACGTCACATTTTCTTTATTTTTATGCACTTGTAGCGATCTAACCTCCATCCCTATTGTACAGCGCTGAGAGTTTGCTCCTTTCACCTTCTTTATGATTACATGTGCTTTCATTTTACCTTTCCGCCAGGTACTAGCCAATGATCCCCTTTAGTATATTGTACCTAGCCGACGTTATTGGTTTCTACCAGCGAACGTAGCAGCTCTAATTTGATTAGGCCGTTGTCCCCTCACTCAGCGCACCAACGTCTTATTACAACCTTTCTTTTGTTTCTGTTGGTTAAGTAGTTTTAAACATGCCCCGTTTATTTATTTCGATATATAGTTTCTTTCTGGCGATCCAATCCATGATCATGAAGTTTTATTTCGGATAGCTTATATCGTTTGCCGGTTTCGGCATATACTTAATACTATTCCGCTTCATGTTGGAAGCCCAATAATATTAATATCCTGGGACATAACGATGACAGGGCTAACATGCAATTTGCTGAAGGCTGTGTATCTAGTATATCGGTGATGCAATATGGGGAGAGTTGGGATTATATGCGCAAAAATGGGCACACGATAAGTGAAAATCGTTTTTACTTGGAAGGGACAAGCAATCTTTTTGCAATAATTACTCAGTGTATAAATTGGCTAAACACGTGTTAAAAGCTCACACACAAGAAGTTCAGATAAGGGTCAGGTAAACGCGCAATTGGGTAGGCACTTTGCAAATATTTTGTGCGTCGCATTGCCCCATCTTTGCACGCATAATACAAATGCCATGCCTTCTCAGTTGCACAAAGTCGATTTGCTGAATAAACGTGCAGCTTTTATGCTTATAATGAATTTATATGCAAAGTATGAAGAAAGCCTTTTCTTTTTCGATAAGAGCCTTGGTGGGTATAAGCACAAAGCTGCTGTGTTGATAATTTTGGAGAAGTTAGGGAATTGCTTCCATGTTTTGCTTCACTTCATGAAATTTCAAACAGTCCGTGATAGCGCTTTTTTCTGTCACGATTCATTCTTGGGCTTCCATGATTTATTTGGGCATGACTGAACACATTGTGGTTTCCCAGTGATAAGCCCCTATGGCAGCTGAACCCCGACAGCGCTTTAAATCCTGATCGCTGCAGCCGCTTTGGACAAAACGGATACAATGAGATGTGCCCTGAACATTGAAAAGTCACCAAACATTGAAGAACTGTAATGGTCGAAATGAAACCTTCGCCCTCTAATAAGCCGTTTCGCATATCCTGTCTTCCTTTGGGGCGTTGCACAACGCATAGCATGCAGCTTGAAAGATAACAGGGAATGTTATCATTATCAGAGGGAGGTAAACAGGCAGTATGATAGCATCGAAGCATCAGCTACATGACGAGCATTCCACGTTAACTAGCCATTGCCATTCCAATAAAGCAGTGATCATTTGCCTAGCTTCGAATAATAACTTTTAGTTATGTATTCTGAGACAGCAGAGGCCTATGCTGGACGTTTGACCTGGCGGAAGAATTCATATTTTGTCACGTGGTACCAGTCTGACCAGTTTCTTCTTTAGACAGTGACCGCAGCGTGAGGAGTGTGCGTGGCCGCCTGACCCTATCCTGTTATCGTTTCCCAATATTGCGCTAACGTGGCGCCCTTTGAGTCCACGGCACCAAAACTGCTCTCTAACTGCCACATTTATGTACACTTCCCAATAACAGCACTATTTTTACCCAATACTCTCGGCATTTTGAATACTTATAATTAAGAATGCTTAAAAAGAACACTTACGAGGGTAGGCGTTAGACTAGCGCCACCGCACAGTCTCTATGTGAAAAAGGCGGACAATGTCAATACTGTGGGAATGGGTGCGACGCTGCAGGCACTGTACTACACTACAGGAGACACTAGTCTGACCCCACACATTGATCAGTGTGCGGCTTGCGTCCTCAACGGCCTGCTTGAAAAAGCGTCTCCTGGTTCTGGTAACGTGCCTGTATAGCGTAGCAGCAATGACTATACCCGAGACTTGTCATTTGTTGCGCGGCGTGGTGGTGAGCCTCATAAATGTTTCAAGTGCTCATAGGCCCCTCTTGCCGGCCAGGATCACTTTCGCTGAGTGCCACCCAAGAAGAGTGGCGCATGTACTTCATGCTTACGTTTTGACCAGGGCGCTACTGTTTCCTTACTCATTCAACGCGTGCCTCTTGCAATATGAGCACAGTGCCGGTGAAGAAAGCCACAAGATGAATAACTAACAAATAAACAAGTGCGCAACGCTTTTGGAAGACGCACTTAGACAATATATACTGGTAAAGACGGTTGGTATTGTTAAAAGGGAAGCATACTTAGAAGGTTGTCCAAAAGGGCTTTGAATTTTCGTGGGGATCAAAATGTACAGCCCCATTATCAATGTATGTCACCACTTCCTAACTGACTAAAACCGACAAAAGTATACAGTATATCCTGTTATACTGTTTATCTGTAAATTAGACATCTGCAAATAATCTCATTGTATATGTAACGTTACAAGTAATGTCATTCATATAAATTAGGAAGAGCAAAGGACCCAGCACCGAACCCTGAGGCACACCGGAATCAACCCTTAAGCAATTTGAAAAGCAGTAATGTATTTTCACTGATTGAAATTGGTTACTTAGAAACACGTCAATCTACTGTGTAGCATATTGATCAAGCTGCACATTACGTATTTTTGTCATTAAGCGATTCTGGGGGATGCGATCAATACCGATCAGTACTTCTTCGGATTAGTTCTTATCAAACTAGGACGTGTGCAATCAAAATCTCTGTTTTGATTTCATACATTTCTCTTTCGGCTATTTTAAAAATTCCTTTGTAACTTTCCCAGTCTGTGGCCGCCTTAGTTCGAGTTGCTTTTCTGAATTCTTTTTTTCCTGTTTATTTCCCTTATGACATCCCTGGTCAACCAAGAATCGTTAGTACGCGTAGTTGTTACACTTTTCAGCACACAGCGAACTTCAGTTTCAATGAGCTGGTCACGGAACAACCGCCAATTTTAATCAGTCCTGCGATTCTGGAAATTGGCTTGAAATTCAGCAGTGAAAGTTTCTAATAATTAGTTGATGTTTTGGACGTCTGCTGGCGCGTAGTTAAGAAGAAGATTTTTCATATTTTATTTGTCAGCACGCGGAAGTGCAAGAGAGCGTGTACAGCTTTATGTTCGCTTATTTCTTTCAAAACATTAACGTCTGAGAAGTCGGGATGCTTGGTCAGGATCAGGTCTGGAATATGATTACCACGGGTGGGTTCGTGAACACTTTGGGTGAGCCGATAATATTGAAGAAGACGAAGGAAATGAATGTTCTCTTGGCGTCGCAATCAACGAATATCGTTGTCCAGTTTATGGCCGGAAAGTTAAAGTCACCGGCTAGAAAAAGAACAGAATTGGGGTGTTTTACGAGCACCTTGATGTTGAAAATCCTCCAAGGTAGGCTGCAGCAGTATGTGGATCGGGAGCTTCCGGATGTGCAAGCTGGGTTTCGCAAGGGGAGAAGAACTAGAGACCAAATTGCCAACCTTCGCTGGATCATGGAAAAAGCAAGAGAGTTCCAGAAACCCATCTACTTCTGCTTTATTGATTATGCAAAAGCGTTTGACTGCGTAGATCACAGCAGATTGTGGCAAGCTCTGCAAGAGATGGGAGTTCCAATTCACCTCATCTGTCTCCTCACGAACCTGTATGACGGGCAAGAGGCCACAGTCAGAACTGGGCATGGTCTTACTGATTGGTTTCCGATTGAGAAAGGAGTGAGGCAAGGCTGCATACTGTCGCCCTGCCTATTGAACCTATATGCAGAGTGCATCATGAGGAAGGGCGGTCTGGACGAGTCTTCAGCTGGAGTGAAGATTGCTGGAAAACGTATCAACAACCTTAGATATGCGGATGATACAACTTTAATAGCAGAAAGTGAAGTGGAACTCAAGAGACTTCTGATGCGCGTACAAGAAGAGAGTGAGAAGTTTGGGCTTAAACTGAACATTAAAAAACAAAGATCATGGCGTCTTGCCCTATCAAGTTCTGGAGCATCAAGAGACAAGAAGTGGAAGCTGTGACAGATTTTTTCTTGTTGGGCTTCAAGATTATCTCGGAAGGAGACTGCAGCCATGAAATTAGGAGATGCCTGCTTCTGGGAAAGAGAGCAATGCTTAGCCTTGACCGCCTAGTAAAGAGCAGAGACATTAGTCTGCCAACCAAGATCCGTATACTCATGTTATGGTCTTTCGAGTTGTGATGTATGGATAGGAGAGTTGGACTGTGAAAAAGGCTGACCGCCGAAGAATTGACGCGTTTGAATTGTGGTGCTGGCGAAGACTCTTGAGAGTTCCTTGGACTGCCAGAAGATCAAATCAGTCAATATTGTCGACCATAAACCCTGACTGCTCATTGGAGGGTCAAATTCTAAAGTTAAAGCTCAGCTACTTTGGTCATCTGATGAGAAGAGAGGAGTAGCTGGAGAAAGATTTGATGTTGGGAAAGGTTGAGGGTCGCCGGTGAAGGGGTAGGCAGCGAACGCGATGGTTATATGGCATGCTCGAGGCACTAGAGGTGAAGTTATGGGATGTTAGGAAGATAGTGTGAGACAGGAAAGCGTGGCGTCACATGGTCGATAGGGTCTTGAAGAGTCGCACACGACTGAACGACTGAACTGAACTGACGAGCACCTACTGGCGTCATTTAACTTTTTGACAAATTCCAATTGCCTATCGGGTGGTCTATAACATGCGCCAAAATGCAAAACGTGCTACCAACTTGAGCAGAAAGCCAGAATATTTTTAATGAAGAGTCGATAGCAATGAGAGATGCGTGGAAATCTTCCTTAATCGCGATCAATACTCCTCCGCCTCGACGAGAGCCAGCCTTATCTTTTCTAAAAAGATCAAATGATAAAGAAAATGCAATGTCATGGTTTGCAATGCTTCCGTGAGCCAAGTTTTCTTTCCTACGATGATATCAGTTGAGCAAGAATGCATGATAACATTGAGAGCGTCTACTTTGTTAAATATGCTGCGGAAGTTCGCCAAGAGAGTCGAGATATGTTTCACTTTGAATTGGTTTTCGTTGAGGACTGTCATGTGGGTGTCATGTGGCAGTCGGGCCGATGTGTTAATGACCGGTTAAGGGAGCACAATTTGTCTTTGAGAAACGGTACCGGTTCGCACCTGCCGGCGCACATCAGTGAGCGTGGAAAAGATAATGACCAAAAACAGAAAGCAAAAAAACTGTGTGTTGCAGCGCTACAAGGCACCGACATCTTGTGCAGGAGCACTGACACGCTTGTGCGAGAGTTGGCTCAGGTCTACCATATTAGGAAAAACGGAAGTTCATGTATTAGCGCACCATCTGTGACAATGTAGGATAAAGAATTTGTCTTTAAATAAATTAGATAAGAGGTGAGTGACCTGTGCCCTTCCTTTATGCTTTTCCTGGGTATTTGGCTCGCACATGGCACTGATGATTATGCACTGATGATTTTTTTTTGGTATAAATGTCGTGTACATTTCCGGAATAAAACAGTTGAAAGTTGCACTCCGTTCTGTCTCCCTTGTCTTTTGTGTCGTCTTTTTGTGCGCATAAAACCAATCTGCAAATGACACTAATAGAACTTGATGTGGTCGAGATACCTTTGATTTGTAGTATGGCCTATATCGGAACTAAAATTACATATTTTTCTGCCTCCTCACGATTTAATTGGCGTAAAGAATATCCACATATATAACGAATACTGCTTGATATTCACAGCAGATGGATGCGCCGCACCACTGCCTCATTTTTGCAGCCGTCAAATTGAATTTGAGCTCCTGTCTACTGCTGTCATGGTGCGTCGGGTCCCTGTCTAAACCTGTCCTTCGATGGAAAACAAATGCGTTACCTCTTCTTGTTTTTTACGCTTTTCAATTCAATGCTCGCACTTTCACACAACGTTTTATCTTTACTCAGGCGACCAGATAGTACCCAACGCTCTCCATTGCCATCGATTCTCATTAAGCTGCTGCGCACAAGCCCTGTCTGTGGATAATGGTCTGCTTCCCAGCAATGACCCTCCTAACGATCACTTTCGAAACCGTAAAAAGCGGGATTACTTGAAACGCGCGGCTTTATCTGCCGGCTTCTGGTGCCATTCGTTCCAGGTGTGACAATCAGCCGGGCGATCAACTGAAGGTTCCTCTCTTGGCTGTGTAGTTTGGTTGGCCTCTGAAGGGACGTTTACGGCCATTTCATTTAGAATAATAGGTACACACAGCTTGCGGCTACATTTGGTGAAGCAGCCACCTGGTCTAGACCTCTGCTTGACCTTCAAATCTGATGCATGACTAAAGCACTATATTTTACGTGCTAGCTGCCAAGTGTGCTGGTAAGTAATTAACGCCTTAATTTGCGAATCCACCGATGTTTACCAGTTTGAAGCCTTTCCTTGGCCTTCATATGAAATGAAATAATGAACAAGTTTCATTTGAGTAGGAGTTATGATTCACGTTCGCAGTTTCGGAAATTCAGAAATTAGGAAAGTTGGGCGGGTGGATGGCGCGACCAATTCAGCTTCGCTAGCACACTATACTACGTCAAAATGCTATAATAGCTGATTATTTTTAATTCTGTGAACTAGGGTCACAGAAATGCAAAACATAAACTTACTGTACCCAAAATTACTGTACCGTATTGCAACATCACGCGGAAACTTATCGTGCAATTGCTCTATGACTGTCGTGGTCTACATCAATTTCCATACTTGCACTGCGGATAAGCAGCTCACTTCTTTTGCCCTGCCCAATTAAGGAGCGTTCATGGGCACAGCACACCACAGTGCGCTGCAGCTAATAACCCCAAACATCAATTTCGAGATATTAAAGCATGATAGACTTTTTAATAAAACAGATAAATAACGTTTGTCGCGCACAGTAAGTAATACGTAATTTGTTTCTAATTTTCCATGTGTTTCTTGCCCAACCTAGCTTTTCCGGATTGCGTTAGAAAATTTAGCGGTTACCCTACGCGGTTATTCAACGATGAAGAAGCTTATCACCCACTTTGCCGAATTTATATTCTAGTCAATCATTTTTTCCTGATTGCCATATGCCATGAATTGAGTTTCTGTAGTTAGAAAATTAATACTCAGCATCTTAGGTGCCTTAAGACACCGCCATATTGAGAGGCAAGGCAGGAATGGAGGAATACAAAAGACACTGAGAACTGCATTCTCAATTTTAGACCGTCTTTGATGCTTAATAATGCTTAGTAGAACAATGGAGGTTTATTGAGCAATATTAAAACATATTGTTACGGAGATTTACTTAATGTGACAGCACTGCGATGGGCTGAACTCGACGCTAAGACTTCGATAGCCGTGCAGAATCTACTCTCTCAGCGTCGTTCTCTTTTTCAACGCTTCGTCGTGCCCGCGTTCCTCGATCGTCGTCTTTGTCAGTGAGCGCACTTTGGTCCCGCGCTTCCCGGTAACACTACCCCCCTCGGCAAAAGGCACCGTCCCGGTGCGTATTAGGCGTGCGGTGTGGAGGGGGAGTAATATGGCTTGAGGCGGGCGACATGTACAATTTCGGAAGTAGGTGTAGCAGTCGGTGACTTCGGGTGGAGCGGTGCAATCTCATAGGTCACGTCGGTCACTGGGCGTAGTACACGGTAAGGACCCGTGTAGTGGGGCAAAAGTTTCTGACACAATCCCACACGACGGCACGGAAGCCAGAGCAGCACCAGAGATCCGGGAGGATAGTGCACATCGCGGTGGTGAGCGTCGTAGCGGCGTTTTTGAGCTTCTTGAGAGACGGTGAGATTGTGACGAGCAATCTGGCGAGCAGCGTCGGCTCGGGCGATGGTATCGCGGGCATAGGTTGTGACGGGGCCAGCGGCGGGAAGCAAAGTGTCGAAGGGCAGTAAGGGGTCTCGTCCAAAGAGAAGATAGAATGGAGAGTACCCAGCAGTGTCATGACGCGAAGAGTTATATGCAAAGGTGACAAATGGCAGACTAATATCCCAGTCGCGATGACTGTCGGATACGTACATTGCGAGCATGTCGGTGAGTGTGCGGTTAATACGCTCCGTAAGGCCGTTCGTCTGAGGGTGGTACGCAGTGGTGAACTTGTGCCGGACGGAGCAAGAACGAAGTATTTCCTCAACAACTCGGGAAAGGAAACAGCGGCCACGGTCGGTAAGTAGTTGACGGGGAGTACCATGATGTAGTATGACGTCGTACAAAAGGAAGTCAGCAACGTCTGTGGCGCAGCTGGTTGGAATGGCGCGAGTGATCACGTACCGCGTGGCATAATCGGTGGCCACAGCGATCCATTTGTTTCCTGACAAGGACTCGGGGAAGGGCCCTAGGAGGTCAAGGCCAACACGAGAAAATGGCTCAGTCGGGATAGCAATCGGCTGCAGGTGTCCAGGTGGCAGCACAGGGGGTTTCTTCCGGCGTTGACAGAGGTCGCAAGCGGCTACATAACGTTGGACAGAGCGGTAGAGTCCAGGCCAGAAGAAACGCCGGCGCACGCGGTCGTATGTGCGTGAGAGGCCAAGATGACCAGCTGTAGGGGCGTCGTGCATTTGTTCTAGAACGGCAGAGCGTAGGTGTTGGGGAACGACGAGCAAGTGCTCAGAGCCATCAGGTCGCATGTTGTGGCGGTATAGCGTATTCCCATGAAGGAAGAATAGGGCGAGGGAAGAGTCACGGCTGTGTGTGCGGAGGCGGTCGATAAGAGAACTGAGGGTTGGGTCCAAGCGCTGTTCGTCGGCAATGTGAGAAAAGTCCGATATAGAGAACACACAGGGGTCCGACTCGTGGTCAGTAGAGGAAGGGGGATCGACGGGATAACGGGACAGACAGTCTGCATCCTGGTGGAGCCGACCTGATTTGTATACAACGGAAAAGGTATACTCCTGCAAGCGCAGTGCCCAGCGGCCGAGGCGGCCAGCAGGATCCTTGAGGGAAGAGAGCCAACATAGGGCGTGGTGATCGGTAATTACAGTGAATGGTCGGCCAAACAAGTAGGGTCTGAATTTTCCAACGGCCCAGACGAGAGCCAGGCACTCCCGTTCCGTAATAGAGTAGTTTTGTTCCGCTGATGACAGGAGACGACTGGCGTAGGCAATCACGCAGTGTTGGCCGCGTTGTCGCTGTGCAAGAATGGCACCAATCCCGTGGCCACTGGCGTCGGTGCGAAGTTCCGTCGGGGCAGACGGGTTGAAATGGGCCAACACAGGAGGATTGGTGAGAACAGCGATGAGGGTGGAGAATGCGTTAGCCTGCTCTGGTCCCCATGAGAAAAGAACGCCTTTCTTCAGGAGATTGGTGAGAGGACGAGCAACAGCGGCAAAGTTTGGGACGAACCGGCGAAAATAAGAGCACAGTCCTATAAAGCTGCGGACATCACGGGGTGAACGGGGAGATGGAAAAGCACTGACAGTACGAACTTTGTCAGGATCGGGTTGCACGCCGGTGGAATTCACCAAATGGCCAAGCACTGTAAGTTCGCGGCGACCAAAACTGCACTTCTTTGAGTTCAGTTGAAGTCCGGCACGGCGAAAAAGTGCGAAGATGGAAGAAAGGCGACGAAGATGGCTTTCGAACGAGGGCGAGAAGACAATCACGTCATCCAAGTAACATAGACAAGTCGTCCATTTGAAGCCGCGGAGTAAGGAGTCCATCATTCGTTCAAACGTAGCAGGGGCGTTGCAAAGTCCAAAAGGCATAACCTTAAATTGGTAAAGACCATCGGGTGTGACAAAAGCTGTCTTCTCGCGGTCTTGTTCGTCAACAGAAATCTGCCAGTAGCCGCTACGAAGGTCGATAGAGGAAAAGTAGCGGGCTCCATGTAAACAGTCCAAGGCATCGTCTATTCGCGGCAGCGGGTAAACATCTTTCCTTGTAATCTTGTTCAGATGTCGATAGTCGACGCAAAAGCGCCAACTGTTGTCTTTTTTTCTAACGAGCACGACAGGAGAAGCCCAGGGGCTGTTCGAAGGTTCGATGATATCGTTGGCCAACATCTTGTCGACCTCCTGCTGGATGACTTGGCGCTCAAAAATGGACACACGATAAGGCCTCCGATGTACAGGTTTTGCATGGCCGGTGTCAATGAGGTGAGTCACAACTGATGTTTGGCCCAGAGAACCGGCAGCAAAGTCAAAAATGTCGGAGAAGGATAACAAAAGGTTGTGCAGGTCCTGAGCGTGTTCGGGGCTGAGGTCAGAGGCAATCATTGCGGAAATAGGGTCGGTAATTGTGGTGGGGAGTACGGATGTTGGAAGGACGCTTGAATGTGGGCCAGAGTTGAGTGCACAAATGGTGCAGTCTGTGAGAGGAGACAAGGTAGCAAGGGATATTCCTTCGGGGAGAACTTGGGGTGACAGACTGAAGTTCAGGATAGGAAGGTAGGTGTTGTTCTGTGTAACGCGTACGATGAGATGAGGAAGAACGACGTTACGGTTAAGAAAGACCTCGGTGATAGGGCAGGCAACATAGTCACCGTCAGGCACAGGCGGGAAAGGTGACAGAGGTAGGTAAACAGCATAGTCAGGGGGCAGGCGAGCGAACTCGGTGGAGCGAAGGCGGGGTGTAGATGGAGGATGTTCTGAGCAGACAGGTAGGTCCAAACGAAGAAGGCCGCTGGAACAGTCGATAAGGGCAGAGTGGGCCGTTAAAAAGTCAAGGCCGAGGATTACACTGTGAGGGCACTGGTTGAGGACGGTGAACAAAACAGGGATGTGATGACCGGCAAGGGTGACTCGGGCAGTGCACAGCCCAGTGACGGCAGCAGTACTGCCATCGGCAACACGAACGGTGGGTGAAGGGCGGGGGTCTGTACTTTCTTGAGGCGGCGGCAAAATGATGAGCTCATGATCGAGACTTGGGCACCAGTGTCAATGAGTGCAGAGACGGGAACACCATCCACGAGCAGAGAGGGGAGGTTACAGGGCGAAGAAATGGGCAGAGGATTTCCAGGTCGGGGTACCAATGCAGCGTCACCTCCGGGAGCTGCATCGGCTAGTTTCCCGTGAAGCGGCCGGCAGAGGACGGCGAGGAACTGCGGCTAGGAAGAGGTGAACGGGAACGGCGGGCTGGCGGCGAAGGAGAGCGACTGGACACAGGAGGAGGCGGAGTGGTATCGGTGCGGGGCGGCTCATTACGAGGCGTGAAACGGCGGTGACCGTAATCGGAGTAGCGGTCAACGTAAGGGAAACGTCGAGGTGGTGATGTCCAGCGGCTGCGGCAGTGGCGAGAGATGTGGCCAACACGTGAGCACGTGAAACAGATCGGCCTGTCGTCAGGGGTGCGCCACTCCTCAGGATTGCGGTATCGGTAGCGTGGCGTGTAGGTGTTGCAGGGTGCAGCGTGGGCGACCATGGGAGGGATGGGGCTCGAACTGTGGTGTTCCACGTTGTGGCTACAGGGGACGCCCAAGTTAGCAACCTCTTGACGAACGACGGCTTGAATGAGAGATATCGTCGCTAGGTTACTGTCCGAGGAGGGCGGGTTGGGTGCAGCAGGAGCGAGCGCTTCCAGTTCACGACGCACGATGCGGGTCACATTGTCAGTGTTGGAAGGCTGCCTTAGGGTCGGCAGATCCTCGCACGTGGAGCTAGGGGCAGTGTTGGGGAGCCGATTGAAGCGATGTGCAATGCGTTTGTGTTTGGCCTGCTCGAAATGTCGACAAACTTGCAGAACGGAGTCAACCGTAGAGCAGTCTCGACAGAGTAGAAGATTGAAGGCATCGTCGGCTATGCCTTTGAGGATGTGCCCCACCTTATCAGGTTCTGTCATGTCTTTGTCGACTTTTCTGCAGAGGGCCAGAACGTCTTGTATATACGTAATATAAGGCTCGGTAGATGTCTGGGCACGTGTGGCGAGGTCCCTCTTGGCGGCGAGTTGACGGCCAACCGGTTTTCCGAACAGGTCACGGAGTTTTTGTTTGCAAACATCCCAAGAGGGTATATCTGCTTCGTGTGTTTCGAACCACACGCGTGCCGTGCCAGTAAGGTAGAAGATGACATTGGCCAGCATCAGCGTGGCGTCCCACCTGTTGTGCTGGCTAACACGCTCATAAAGCGAAAGCCAGTCCTCGACGTCGACCTCATCTGTACCGCAGAATGTGCCAGGGTCACGGAGGTGGGGTACGACGACAGTTGGAGTTGCGGAGGCTGATGGAGCCGCGTCGGTTGTCATCGTGACGGTTCCGAGGTGACGGCCGCTGCGGAGATCCAGTGTCAGATTGCGTCGAACCCGCGACCTCCACCAAGATGTTACGGGGATGTACTTAATGTGACAGCACTGCGATGGGCTGAACTCGACGCTAAGACTTCGATAGCCGTGCAGAATCTACTCTATCAGCGTCGTTCTCTTTTTCAACGCTTCGTCGTGCCCGCGTTCCTCGATCGTCGTCTTTGTCAGTGAGCGCACTTTGGTCCCGCGCTTCCCGGTAACAATATCAGGGTAACAATTCCTTCAAATCGTTATTTGGCAGCAGTCGCTTCAGCTTCGACACATCGTCTAATCTGTTCCACCTCTGACTGTGACAAGTGGGAATTACCCTGCTTGCCCTACGACCGATATCTGCAAGCGTGACAACGCACAGCAGTGACTGCTCAGATTCGCTTGACACAACCGACACCTGCTGGTCGCAACGCTTCTATTTGAGGTACCGTCCTTCAGCTGTGCTCTTCACTTTGGCAGTGTCGTTGCAGCTTCGACGCATCGCCTAATCTCTGCCTCCTCTTACTGCAGATTGGCGTTAATTTGTTCTGTGTGGTGTTCTTGCTATTACCTGCCCCCGCTGCTGCTACAGTGTTTTGTGCCGAGTTAAATCATGCCGACAAATGCAGAACTGTCCAAGGAAGTCGAGACCCTTAGGGATGAAATGGATTGAATGAAAGAAACTAAGCCTTAGCAAATTGTGAGCCTTCTGTAGACCTTCTTTCATTTGTACATGCCATCATCATCTTCTTTCATTTGTACATACCATCGTCATCGTCCCGCGGCGCCGGCTCCGGCGCGTGCCTGGGTTGGTGACCGGATTAAAACGCTAGACAAGGCTTCGCTCTCCTTGCCGCCACGACCTCGCCGTCTTGACCTAGCCTTCTTCCACAAGTGGTGGAGGTGAGAATTGATCCCCTTGCTGTTTTGTGCCCTGCCTCTCGCTGGAGCTACGTTCCGGTCGCTGTTTACCGCCTGCCACCATCGTTATGTCTACCGAGAGCACCCACGAATCGGCAGGACCCTCTACCTCGGCTGCACCACCCCCTCCGACTGTGCCCGCACGACAACGCGACCCGCCGCTGTTCGCTGGTCGTCGCGACGAAGACGTCGATGACTGGCTGGACACCTATGAACGCTGCAGTAACTACAACCGGTGGGACGACGCTCTAAAATTTCTGAACGTTTCTTTGTACCTCATTGAGGTCGCCAGAACCTGGTTTATTAACCGCGAACCCCACACCACTAACTGGACAACATTCAAGCAGCAGTTCCGCCAATATTTCGCCGACCCAGCAGTTCGGACTGAGGTCGCGAAGAACAAGCTCGCCTCTCGCATCCAAGGTCCCGATAAGTCGTACGCGTCTTACATAGAGGCCATACTTGCACTCTGCCGGCGTATTAGTCCCACCATGCCGCAACCTGAACGCGTACACCACATCTTAAAAGGAATGAATTCTGTGGCTTATAATACCCTGATTGCCCAGAATCCTTCTACTGTTGGCGCCATTATTGCGACCTGCCGACGCATCGACCAGCTGCAGTCCTCCCGATTGCAGCCCGGCATTGCTATTGGCCCAACCTATGCTGACCTGGATCTACGGGCACTGATTCGAGCCATCATCCGGGAGGAGCTCCAAGCCCTCAAGCCTGTCTGTCGACACGGGTGCGATCATTCTTCCGCACCTTCTAATGACGCCGGTCTACGCAACATCATTAAGGATGAGCTGGCAACAATCACGCGACCTATGGCGTCCGACCCTCCTGCACCCCGCCAAGCATCGACTTACGCGCACGTCGCAGCATCACCCCCTCCTTTTGTTCCGCCGCCCCAACTGGCATCGCCCTACAACCACATCAACGCCTTGACGACGGCTCAGCCTACGCCACCCTAATACGCACCCTGGCGCCCCTCTCGTCCAGTGTGCTACTACTGTGGAATGCGAGGACATATATCCCGCTTCTGCCGTCGCCGTATTCAGAACGAGCGGCGTGGTTATGACGCCTTCAAAAGTGACGTACTCTCATATTATCAGCGACGACCTATTTCCAGCCCACCTCGAAGATCATCCCCACCTCCAGAATCCTCGTCTGAGCCTCGTGGAACCCATGCATCCCGACGTCGGCCCTATCCCCATACTGCCGCTCAGTTTCCCCTCTCCGACCCGCAACAACTCTCCCTGTCCGCCATCCGGAAAACTAAGCGTTGCAGTTTCCGGAGGTCAAACTGCAGTCTGCGAACTTTCCAAAATTCCTCCAGATCTCCCGTATAATGTGATTTCTGTTTTCGCTGAAGGATTACCGGTCGAAGCATTGATTGATACAGGGGCTGCAATTTCTGTCATTCACGCTGATTTGTGATACCGTTTGCGAAAAGTTACGACACCATATGATGGGCCTGAACTCCGTGGAGCCAATGACGTCCCTTTGCGCCCTTTAGCAAAAGTGCACTGTACGAGTTGTTATTGACGGCGTCCGCCATCACGTGCAGCTTGCTGTGCTCTCTCCATGTGCGCATCTGATGATTTTTGGATGGAATTTTTTGTCAACCGCTTCGGCGTTAATTTCTTGTGGCGACCGTGTTATCCATATGACAGACGGCGATTTTTCATCTGAAGTTTCTGAACGACATCATCCCCTCGTTGCCGCCGCTGATACTGTTCTGCCTCCTCAGTGCGAAAAACTGCTTACCGTTGTTTCTGACCACATCGCTGACGGGGACGTACTCATCGCACCATCTTATCGTCATCTTGAACGCGGTATCGCCTTCCCGTCTAGTCTTGTGAGGTTCTGCAACGGCTCAGCGACAGTAGCGGCCACCAATACTTCACGTGAATCCCTCGTGCTCCGAAAAGGAACTTCTCTCCCCTGCATGGTCGATGTTCAACCTTTGTCCTTGATGGTGCTCACCGCCCCTCAGCCTCAGCATCGTGTTTCGACAGACGTCTCTGTTCTCCCAAAGACTATTAATCCTAACCTCACGCCGAACCAACGCCAAGAACTGCTGACATTGCTTCGACAACACCAAGCCATTTTTGATGCCACTTCCCCACCACTGGGACGGACTAGTGTTGCGCACCATCGCATCATTACTGAAGGTAACTCTATCGTTCGCCGACGGCCTTATCGGGTTTCCCTCTCTGAACGAAAAGTAATTGAAGAAAATGTAAATGACATGCTCCATCGCAATATTATTCGTCCCTCGACAAGTCCATGGTCCTCCCCAGTAGTGTTAATTAAATAAAAGGACGGCTCGCTACGCTTTTGTGTTGATTACCGCGCACTCAACAAAATTACCCGCAAAGATGTATACCCAATGCCAAGAATTGATGACGCCCTTGACTCTCTCCAAGGCGCCGAATATTTCTCGACTTTGGACCTCCGCTCAGGTTATTGGCAAATACCTATGCACGAGGACGATAAAGAAAAAACCGCTTTCGCAACTCCCGATGGCCTTTTCGAATTTAATGTTATGCCTTTCGAAATTTGTAACGCACCAGCGACATTTGAAAGGATGGTCGATACTGTGCTTCGTGGCCTAAAATGGAGAACCTGTTTATGTTACTTGGATGACATTGTCATCTTTTCGTCAACATTTAACGACCATCTCACGCGCTTGAATGAAGTCCTCACGTGTCTCGCTTCAGCGAACCTTCAGCTCAGCACCAAGAAGTGCCACTTTGCACAGAAGGAAATTAAAATATTGGGACATCTAGTCAGCCATGACGGCATTCGTCCAGACCCTGAAAAAATTATCGCGGTCTTGAAATTTGCTCGTCCACAACGGACTACAGAATTGCGCAGTTTTCTCGGCCTAGCGTCTTATTTCCGGCGTTTTATAAAGCATTTTGCAAGAATTGCTGCTCCACTTCATCAAGTACTTAAAGTACGCAGCCCTTTCGTGTGGACTGAACAGTGCGAAGCTGCTTTTAATAACCTGAAGCGCGCCCTCACATCAGACCCTGTTCTTGGCCACTTCAGTGACAGCGCTCCAACCATCCTGCACACTGATGCCAGTGGTATCGGTCTTGGCGCTGTATTTCTGCAGCGCGATACAACTTCGCGTGAGAAAGTGATTGCCTTTGCCAGTCGGACTATGACTCCACCTGAGAAAAACTACACTATTACCGAACAGGAGTGCCTTGCCGTCGTCTGGGCTGTCCAAAAGTTTCGCCCTTACCTATACGGTCGGCACTTCACAGTTGTGACCGATCACCATGCTCTTTGCTGGTTGTCTTCGCTCAAAAATTTGACAGGCCGACTTGGCCGTTGGATTCTACGCCTGCAAGAATACAATTTTAACGTCATTTATAAATCGGGTCGCCAACACCAAGACGCCGACGCTCTTTCTCGCTGTCCACTTTCGGAATCGGCTTGCTGTTTTTCTTCCCAATGCATTTCCACCTATGACCACAGCCGACCATCTCTTTCCCCGACGTATATCACAACAGTTTCATTTGACGACTCTGAGAACAAACACGCTCTCCGCTCACAGCAATTAGCCGATGCCTACTGCCGTCCCATCATCGACCGCCTTATTGGCGCTTCGGACCCACCCAATGCTCGGCTTCGCCGACAACTTCGAAATTTCAAGCTCAAAGATAGCATCCTACTCCGCTTCGTGTATTGCCCTGATGGAACTCGCTGGATCCCAGTCGTGCCGCGTGTGCTTCGCCCACGTATACTGGCGGCTCTCCACGATGACGCTACTGCAGGTCACCTTGGTTTTGACAAAACCTACGACCGCGTCAGAAAAAGATTCTTTTGGTCTGGCTTATATTCCACCGTTGCCAAATACGTCGCATCCTGCCCTCTGTGCCAACGTCGCAAACGGCTGACTTCTTCGCCCGCTGGCCTTCTACAACCTCTTCCTTGTCCCGCCAAGCCATTCGACGTAGTCGGCATCGAATTATATGGTCCCCTACCTCTCTCCGATGAGGGTAACCATTGGATTATAACAGCTGTCGACCACCTCACACGCTATGCTGAGACAGCACCTGTACCGACTGGTTCCGCTGAAGAAGTAGCAGATTTCTTTTTGCGATCAATTGTACTGCGTCATGGCGCTCCTCGGGTGCTCCTAAGTGACCGCGGTACAGCCTTCTTATCGAAAGTCGTTGCCGAAGTTCTTCACGCGTCATCCACCCTTCATAAGGCAACCTCAAGCTATCATCCCCAGACTAACTGTCTGACTGAGCGATTTCATCGCACCTTGTCAAGCATGATATCCATGTACATCACACCAGATCATCGAAATTGGGACACTATTCTACCATTCGTCACATTCGCCTATAACACAGCAGTACAACGGACTACCGGTTATTCTCCATTTTCCTCGTTTATGGCCGTCCTCCCACTACAATTCTCGACGCTTCCTTCTTCTCGACGCCCGACTACTCCACATCAGTACCTACCCAGTTCTTATCTCGTGTGGCCAGATGCCGTCATCTTGCCCGCCTCAACACAGCAGCGTGCCAGAAAGACCGCAAGAGCCGCTACGATTCTACGCATCGCGTGGTCTCTTATCGTCCCGGTGACGAAGTACTGCTTTATACTCCACTGCGCACCCCTGGCCTTAGTGACAAATTCCACCACCGCTACCTTGGTCCCTACAAGATCATCAGCCAAACTTCTCCAGTTAACTACAAAGTCACGCCTGTTGATCCCCCAGCCGATCGACGCCACCGTGGAACTGAAATTGTTCATGTCTCTCGCTTGAAACCGTTTGTGCGCCGCGGTACATCGGTTAGTTACGAGCGGCCAGGCTGGCCGCTTCCGAGCCCCCGGGCAGATTGTGTGAGCCTTCTGTGGACCTTCTTTCATTTGTACATGCCATCATCATCTTCTTTCATTTGTACATACCATTATCATCGTCCCGCGGCGCCGGCTCCGGCGCGTGCCTGGGTTGGTGACCGGATTAAAACGCTAGACAATGCATCGCTGTCCTTGCCGACACGACCTCGCCGCCTTGACCTAGCCTTCTTCCACAATATGTTCAAAAGGCTGTATGATACTCTGAAGCAGAGACAGGATGTGCTGGATAATAAAAATGGAGCACTGAAGAATGAAAACAAACAACTCAGTGAACAGCTGGCTTCACGGGTTGCTGACTTATAAATAATGTAAAGATGAAAGGGGCCCCCTGCACTGAAAATGAAGATTACAATGAAATTGTGCAGGCCATTGGAGAGAGTCGCTTGCCCCATTTCGGCTGCCAATATTAACATCGTGACCGTAGCCTTGATAAGACTGAAGCCAATATTAGAGCCAATTTCTGCTCGAGAAGGAAAAAAGACAGAATTTGCGGGAAAGCAAAGAGGGCGAGACTGATAATTAGTGAGATTGGCTTTTCAATGGAAGACAATAAGGAAATGTATGTCAAAGACCATCTGACGCCTGAAAGCAAACGTTTGTTTGGAAAGGCCCTTGAAATAAAAATGCCAAATGATGGAAATTCGTTTGGGTTTATAACTGCATTATTAAGACCAGGAAGACCGAGAACAGTCATTCTTTTCGGATAGGAAGCGAGAGCAACCTTCCGGGTAACACTGAAGCCGTTCCGTTTTTTTCCTCGTGTTCGTCAAGTAATAATCGCTTTCTCTCATGTTTATTCATGCGTTCAAGCACAAGCACTGTTAACAAATATTCCACATTGTTGTCAGCGATACACTGTATTGTCCGCAGTTATCGTAAGCATCATGTTGATCTTGAAACTTCTTTTTTCAGTTGTTGACCACACATTATCGCGTGTATATTTATTAAAAACATGGCTATCACCTGATGAAAAACGTTCGTACAGTTTCTAAGGCTATGTTTAAGAATATTCCATTTGTGATATGTGATTCTGCCATTTTTGTAAAATCATTGATGCCATACATGAGTACTACTGATCCTGACTTTATTTTTCCGGAATGCGAGTCCGTTTGCTGAGACTGATCATAAATTTCTGCCCATCAGTAATGGTGAAATAATAATTGCTTCCATTTTTCGTGTCCCATCCTTTTTGTACTCTGTCTTTGGTTCCCAATTCAGCACAATTCTGAACAACTTAAGCAATGAAAATAAGAACATTTTATTCGCTGTCGATATGCAATACAAATATAAATTAAAGTAGTACATGGTGCACTGAATATATAAGTTGTTTTCTCAGTTATAGTCTGGCATCATTAATTGAGTCCCCGAACAGGTGTGAGCCCCTCCCTTTGTCCTCTTCCGTTCCTAGCCCTTTAATAGATCCTTTCTAACAATACCTTAGATAATACTGCTGGCTTAATTGAGTACCCTGTCACCGATTACTGCCCTACTTGTATGCGTATTGGTATTTCACAGCTTTGCAATCATAAATCATCGATTAAAAGAATGTTTCAATCAGATAAATTGGTGCATATTATTCACACTGTTGACTATTCTTCTATTACTGCTGAAAACTGTCCTAACAAAGAGTTCGGTCTATTTTCCTACTGTCACGTTGCCATCAACGTCCTTTCAATTTCCGCTGAAATCCGCGGATTACCAAAGACTTACGGTGAGCTGTAAAAAAAGAAAAATATTCTAAGTAAACACTACCCTTCAACAGGCATTCTCGAGGTATTCTAACAGGCTTTCAGCGGTACTAAATTGCGATAAACGTGTCTACTGTCAAAGCCAAATACTGGAAGTTGCTAATGACACAAGCTACCATTGGCAACTCAGTAACGTATTCGACATAAGGGGTCTGACCCCCATCCAATTAAATTTAAAATCAAGTATTGTACATAAACTGACTCTACTGATTTTTAGAATGCCTTGAGTGACCATTGTGTTGCGTCCGTAAACTCCATGACCGGCCAATGTTGCCTAACCGGCCTCGTAGTGAATTTTCTATTTACTTGTGTCCCACATCTGTAGATAAGTGAATAGAGCACTGTTTTCGCTGAAAACAATCGGGCTAGGGATAGACTTAATTCCTCATTTAAAAATTAAACCTGCGGCAAAAGAGGCTTCACCTATATTAGCAAGTAGAGTTAATTGGATTGGTAAAACGTTTATTCGGGGCACGCAGTAAAACGCGCGCTTCGGACGGGGCCTACGTCGTCCTCTGGGCACCGGCCGCGCGGCCTGGGTCCCCGCTCGCCGTGGCTAGCTCGCTGGTTCTCTGCCGGGCCAGCGCCTTGATAACCTGCTGGACGGCCCAGAGTTGCTCCTCTTGATTGTCGCTCCCTGCGGCTGCTTCCAGTCGCGGCGGGATCCTCCCAGACTTAGCTTCTTCCTTGTACTTGGTACAATTCCACAGCATGTGTGTGAAGCCGGCCGTCTCTGTTCGGCAGACTGCATTTGTCTGTCGGGTGCGTCTCGGGATACATTCTATGCATCAGCGACGGACTGGGGAGTGAGCCCGTCTGTAGCTGTCTGAATAAAACGGCTTGCTCTCGACTGAGCCCCGAGCAAACGGGTGGAAGAGTTCTGCGTGCTAGGCGGAACACTTTGGTTATTTCGTTGTAGTCGGTCATTCGGTCTTTGGTGCTGAACCACAGCGGGCATTCGACCGAGGGGCGGTCCGTTAGCGCGCGCGCCTCGGCGTGTGCCGTCTCGTTGTGGTTGGCGTTGCGGTCTGACGCCTCGCCCGCGTCCGCCGGGAACCTCTTGATTCTCGCTTGTCTGCTGCCATCGTCGTTTTTGGTTGTCTGCAGTATGCGCACAGCTTCTTTCGCTATCATGCCTTTGGCGTAATTTCTCACCGCCTGCCTCGAGTCGCATAGCACTGTGTGGAAGGCGCGGTCGGCGCTGGCCAGGGTGATGGCCACCTCCTCCACTTGCTCTGCCTTGGTGCATCTCGTGCTGGCGGTCGTGTGAACGGTGCTGGTCGCGTCGACGACGACCGTCGTGAACCCGTGTATCTTGGCATACTCAGCCGCGTCAACGTAGCGTGCGTGTGTGTCGGCCGCGTGCTGGTCTATAAGCGCCTTGGATCTCGCTGCTCTCCTCCCTTTGTTATACTCCGGGGGCATGTTCTTCGGTACCGAGTCCACTTTAATGCTGCGCCTGATCTCATCGGGGGCGTCTGCTCGCTGCCTTGATATCCAATTCCCAGGTTGTTCAGGATTTTCCGGCCGGCCTTGGTCGAAGACAGTCTTTCGAGCTTTGCGGCACGTTGGGCCTCCGCTATCTCCTCCAGCGTGTTGTGCACCCCTAGCTGCAGGAGGCGTTTGGTGCTCGTTGTTTTCCCAGTGCCGTCTTGTAGGCTCTGCGGATGAGCATATCTATCTTGTTTCTCTCGCTCTTGTTCCACTTGTGGTAGGCCGCCACGTACGCTACGTGACATATGACGAACGAGTGGATCAGTCTGATCAGGCTCTCTTCCCTCATTCCACTTTTCTTGTTCGTGACTCGTTTGAGTAGTCTCGTGGCGTTCGCCGCTTTCGCAATGAGCTGGGTGACGGTCTCGCCTTTTCTGCCGTGCGTCTCGGTCGTCATCCCCAACACTCTGATCTTGGTGACTCTTGGGATCGCGTTTCCCTCTCTGGTCTTGACTTTGATTGTCTCGTACTCTCTCGGGCTGCTCTTGGGTTTGCGGTGCTTGACGGGCGGGTAGACGAGGAGCTCCGACTTGCTCGGCGAGCATCTGAGCCCCGTTCCGTCGAGTTGGTCTTCGATCGCATCAACGGCCTCCTGTAGGGTGGATTCCATGTGGGCATCGCTGCCCCTTTTCACCCACAGCGTTATGTCGTCCGCGTATATCGTATGTCGGACTTCCTTGATGTTCCTGAGCCTTTCGGCCACTCCTATCATCACGAGATTGAAAAGCACCGGCGAGATGACCGATCTCTGAGGTGTGCCAGTGCTTTCCAGCTTCTTCTCTTGTTTTCAAATATGATGACCGCGAACTTATCACAAATTATCGTCCAAATTGCATTGCCCCCTCTTTTAGCAAAATTATTAAAAACAATCTCTGAAACCCTCATTGCATACCTATCAAAATTCACCTTACTTTTATCTCATTAATTTGGTCCTATATAGGATTTTCCACTGAATTTGCTCGCTTGACTTTCAGTGAAAAAATTAAGTAGGCCATTAACATTGGTCTCATCGTTGGAGCAGTATTTAGAGATCTACCCAAAGCTTTTGATACAATAAACACTGCATCCTTCTTCACAAATTATCACGCTAAGGAGCTCGTGGTCCACTTTCTAGACTTCTTCAGAACTAACTGAACACAAATCATCAAGTAAATAGTAACATGTCATCTGTAAAGCCTTTAACCATGGGAGTTTCTCTAGAATCTATTTGAACCAGCTACTTCTCTTTGTATATATTATTGATTTGCCTAACTCGTTGTATTATGTTGCGTACTATCTACGCAGATGTCACCGCAATTTCCCATTTCGGCTGCTAATAACAATTGCAGCCGACACACAAAACCTTAACGCTGATCCCAGTTCGTCAATTTTAAATCATCTGACATCGCGCTTCCCGCATCGACATCGTTGCGTCTTAACGAGCATTCTCTACTGCCTCCAGACACTGCAACTTTTATCAGCTGTATTCAAGTCATTTAGCCAATTACGCTCCCCGTCAGCCCCACTTTACCACCAGATGGATATATTTCCTTTCCACCTACTGTTTTCTTTCAGGTTTGCGCTAATCATGTAGAGATTACCAACTGACAATATTCCGGCTGAACCTTTTCCTATCGGTGAAATAAAGGACAGAAATAACACCAGATTTTCTGGCTGCCACAATTTCCTTCTTTCCATGGTTCGAACGAACT
This sequence comes from Amblyomma maculatum, assembly GCA_023969395.1. Lineage (NCBI taxonomy): Eukaryota > Metazoa > Arthropoda > Arachnida > Ixodida > Ixodidae > Amblyomma > Amblyomma maculatum. The sequence goes on from JAJIZL010027654.1 coordinate 29,012, forward strand.
ACGGTAAATTTACCACTAGGTTTGCCGGCATATCATTGTAGTACATTATGCATGCCGAAATTAAATCATTAGCTCTACATTCATTCCGAAGCCGTATTAAGCAACACTATATGGATACATTGATGGGTGCCTAATATGCTAACAAATATACTATTTATTTGCTTCGTTTGGTTCATTTGATTCATCTGTTAATCTAATGTTTTTAGTATTTGTGTTATATGTGACCAGAGTTTGCTGTAATTTATACAAAGTGGTATGTTCTTAGTGTTAAGAGCTCCCTCCCCCTCCTCCCCACACACAGTTTTTACTTTGGGTCCTCGTAGCGTAGCCATGTAACAAACATCATGACATGCTTTATAAATTAAAAAAAATAAAAACAATTTAGCTTCAGTCTTCCCTTTGGCATTCTTTGCTTGAGCATCTGATATCTTTCACCTGCTCTCGCAAGGTTTTCATTTTCGACTAAAATTCCAAAATGTATTCGTAAATTAACTACTTTGAGGCGCACACCAATGTAAATTCAGTTTTCGTGGAACTTTAGACGCATCAGTGTTTCGAAATTGATTTTTAAGTTCGGACAAAGCTTCCACAAATCTTTATGTAAATTCTGCAAGAACCTCAGTGACTTCAGTGGTGCTGCCTCTGTCTTCTCAAAGTTACAGCAAAGCGGCTTATGGGTCACACTGCTCACCAACCATCATGAAAAACAAATTGTGCTGAAGTGGATTATTTCGTTACGCATTCGCAATATAAATAATGTAATGAAAAGTGGTGAATTGCTTAGCTCTCCTGAACACACGTAACACCGACTAAAACTGCTAATTATTCTAGATGGTAAAGATTCAATTCAATGGAGCAGCGCGCACAGACGACGGAAAAGAAAATGATAGACAGTACGTGCTTTTGCGTCAATGATCTCCTCGTCTTTCTTCTGTGCGCGCTGCTCGGTTTCTACGAAGTCACGGTAGTCAGCAGACGTGGAATGCGTGCTTCTCACAACTGTTGTGAAGTGCGGATGGCTTTTTTTCCGCGACAAAATGTCTATGAGGCATCCAAAATATTGACCATGCTTGCCCTGCAATCGGTACGCGAATTTTGTTTTTTGAAATTAGCTTTTGTTCATCTTTCTGCATATCAGGTAAAGCTTCGTTTATAAATGTACACATTTCTAAGCTTACAAAAGCCGTAAAGAATTTCAGTGTTCTCTCGTCTACCCGGAATGAACGCGCTCCCTTCATGGTATTCACTCACGTCCGCTCGTCGCTACACTAACCATGTGCAGGCCATTTATTATAGGAGAAACCTGAGCCTTGGCAATAGCTCCTTTAGAGATAAAACTTACGAGTTTCACTTTATTTTGCCGTCCGCGTCTCATTTTTTTTCCCAGAAGAGCAGCTCCTAACTAGTCGACCGATCAATGCGCATGGCTTTGTTAAAGTGTAATCAAGTAGCAGGTGCGCTGATATGGCCTGTCGCGCACGTCATTGCCCATTCACCGGGACACAACCGGTGAATGGACCTGGAACTGGGTGCTGTTATCTTGCTTCTCGCATTCGCTTGTTATTAAAAATGCTTCGATATTGCCGAGTCTTTGTTTTCATTACTGAGCTACGTTATAGTAAGTAAGTTACAAAGGTCTCAGCGTTCCCTTTCACCCCGTTCTAAGCCATTGTATTGTCCATACGCCCACGAAGAATGTTCCTCAACTGCGTTACAGACAGGGATAATTAGAGCATTCCTGTTCCGTAGTTAGCCAAACAGCGGTCGTGCGGCAGTCTTAGCTGGTGAAAATGCTAAATTTTTTTGGCAGGCCCCAGTCGACAACCCACAACATTTGAACGTGTGACTATGTAAAGAAGATATTAGATCAATGTTCCCTGCAATAAGCTGCCCGGTGTTCTGAATTACCACTTTTACCATCTCACCTGTGCGCGCCGAAATACCAATGACGTATTGTTTCTTACAAACATAACAAAACTGCGTCTTTTACTGCCATATTATCCCGTTTATTTGGTTCCATTGTTTGAGGTGTGGGTGGCTAGCACTATGCATATGTCACAATTTGCATATCTTCTACATTTTCTTAGTGGAATCAAGGGAAGTTCCAAATAAGAGATATTTTGTTTTTGTGTCTACATTTCGAATTTTGATATTTCTCTTCAAGTTCTTCCGTTTAAAAAAGAATTTGTTCCCGAATCTGAAGTCATTTCAATCGAATAATTTTTTAATAATTGCCTGCTTCTACAATATAATCTAATCATAAAACCGTACTTACTGGCCGGCTAACTGTTTTGTTTCTACTTGGTATCCCAGTGAGCCGGCAGCGCAGTATACTGCATATTCTCGCACCCATTCCTGGCTTCTTGTGATCACAGAGCCCTGGCTCGTAACTATATCTGAATGCAGGTGCGTAAGCGTCTACAGTTTTCATTGTACGTTTTATTACATGTAATTACAATAACTTCCGTCACATCTTTGATGTTGTAGAATAAGGCGTCTTGCTAGCTATCCCCAGTTCAGCACCGAATTATACATCCACTTCCTCGCCTCTCCTGTAGGTATCTTATTGGCATTCTAAATGCAAGCTACATGCTTCTATCTTGCTATTTCACTAACAACACTAGGGGATTTAGTTTTTAATTTCACAAACTAATGCCGCGCTAACTCAAGCCGAATTTTTACACGCAAATTGAAAATCTGAGCCCACGTCACCGCTGCGTTTATAGATCTGGAAAAGATACTTCTGCCTAAACATATATTCCTGTTTTTCACGAACCAGTAAGCTATAAACAGAAGGTAAAATACTTTGCCTTGTTTTGCCTAAATGAGGGCAACTAATGACCAATAATGTAACTGGCGTGGTCCAAAAATCCTTTTAATTGGCGAACGTGGGCCCTAAAATTGTTCCAAATAAAATCTGCATGGAAGATCAGGAACCTGTTCCTGCAGTGGGGCAAAATAAGCAGCGCCTTATTATCTGGTTGATATATCAATGCAATTTTATTCAGCTGTTATTACTCCCCTCGTGCAGGAGAATGTATTTGCGGCTCTAAGTACTATGTTCAGGCTGCACGTTTTTACGGATTTGCTCTTAACTTCTATTGTTGTTTTCACAAAGTCAGTGATGCTAGGAACGTTCGCCATCGATTGGTCGACAGGACGGCAGTGTCATTTGGTGCCTAGAAATCAGAATTGTCTTTTCGCCAAGAACTGTGATGGGAGATAGTTTGCAGATAGTTGGAAGATGTGTATGATGGTACCTTTATGCTCTCTTCTATCTTCTGCGATTGAGCGTTGTACGGAAGGAAACTGCAGCGAACCTTTTTTTGTGAAAACAGCATCAGATGATAACGATAAATAAGAAATCAGGCAATGGTGCATTTTAATTTATTATATTTTTTTATAACTTTAGTCATTTTTTATAATCTGGGTTAAGTATAGGATATTATATATAAACCCTCAAGCCTTTGAGCCTTTTATTGTATTTATGCCAAAGTAGGGATTAATCGAAACTTTCGTAAAGAGCAGAATAACAATGCTGTCTCTCATGGTGGCCTTTGAAGTGATTCGCCTGTGAAATGCATCCTGTGATTCGACCCCGAATGTTGTAAAGGCGTTCACTCGAAACAGTTCAGAACTGCTCGCAGGAAGCAGCATCAACCATGGAGGCGTTGCCTTCTTCGCCGACGCAGCAGGAAAAGCAGCAGGCTCACACACATACGAAGAGACCCTAATTCCATTGTGGTGATGTGCCTCTCTCAACAACGAGACCAAACACGCAGCCGTATCGCCATCGCCGTTCCTTTGGTGCTCACGCCGGATATATTGACGAGTGGCTCATTAAATATGAACGCGGGAGGCATCGGCCGTATGTGAGTCGAGAATTAAGGCTTTTTTGAAAGGCTTGGCTGACCAGACAAAACCTACTAGTCATCCGTAGTACTTCATTTATTCTGAGGGCGAACCAGGTCTTACAGCTATAACGTTGTTATATTTGTTTGGTTCTATTTTTTGTCTTTTCAGTGTGTTGACATCCATTCTTATTCATTCGGAATCTTGTTAAATATATCTTTTTGGCCAATTACACCCCGTTTTCTTGGTACCTGTTATGCTGATGGACGAATTTCGTAGTGCTCGAAGGATGTTACGCACGTTGTTCTGTTTTTCACAGTTTTAAATCTTTTAATTCTTTCTCATTCCAGTATCGTCTTTTTAATCCCTTCCAAGATATTATTTTAGCCCTTAACACCACAAGAATAGATCTCTAGCATGAGAGGTTTGCGAACCATCATTTTCCTTCATACGTTGTAGCTTACCCTGGGCTACCAGTGAAGCTTTGATAACTGTATCTTGCTTGCTTTAACTGTAGCTATGAGGTGGAATGACGTGTGCACCAATATAATATGTGGCTATGAAATAAAAAATTCATTTGCCAGCAGCGCATCGTCCCGTCCTGTCTACCTCCTTTGTGTTTTGTGCCTTTTGAGCTAACTTGTTCTTAAAAGTGCTATGCACAAACTAGACCAGCAGGAAGTTTTACTTCAGACACTGCAAGCCCTATGATTGCGTCGCTCCGTTTCCGGATACGTTCTTTCTTCGAGCACACAGCCCTGCACCGCTATAATCAAAATGAACACACACTGACAATTTTGCAGTGACAAGCAAGAAAAAACATGCCAACCCCAGACGTACTTGCAAACATGGCCCGGGCTTTGGGGAACTTGCAAAAGCCACTCTGAGGCTGCCCTATATATACATCCGAGACCGTCAACAGCTGGTCTGGCCACCTCTGATTAAGTCACACATTCCGCCATTACGAAGAACGAATTAACTGGTCGAAGCGCCGATCCACAAGCCAAAGAAATATTGTGACAAAAATGCAAGTAGTTCAAGCAAAAACGCCACACAACAGCCCCAGCTATCTTACCCACAGAGTGAGGCTTCTTAGCGCTCTTTTCGGGCAAGAGTGTGCTGGGTCCGTTTACTAATTATTGCGATGGCAATAGCGCGGTTGTCGCCTGAACTGATTGCGTTGTAAAAGAACCGTTCTTCCATCGGCCTCTGCGTACTAGTCATCGCTTTTCTCACTAGCACCATCATCTTACGCCATTAACTCCCGAGTGGTATAATAAACGGTCGAGAAGCCGTCTTATCACTACGAATGTTGTGAAGGCATTGATCGGTGTGCGCACATTTCCGCCAACAGAGGACGTCTTCTAATAATTTAGATCAGTTGGATATCCCTAACGTGAGCTGCAATAGCACAGTATTATTACATGGGCACATCAAATCTTCCATCAAATCGCGCGAGTAGTGGCCGGCATCCAACCTGATTTCCTCCGGTAGGCAGGCAAATTTTCATTTCAGAATATCCAGGTGTCAAGAATTTTATGGCGTTATGCATGTTTGTGTTAAAATACATGCATACAGGACTGTCTTTATTATACAGCTATACTATCACTGCTACTACAAAAATTACCATCTTCATTATTTATGGAGCCTGTGACACTGGGGAGGGCGTTCATAAGGGCGTGACATGGTCCATAGGGTCACGAAGAGTCGGACACGACTGAACGACTAAACTGAAACTGATATACGATTATGCAATGAAAAACGAAAACGGCAAGGTAAAGTTGGACATTTCTAGTGATCCGTAACTATTGAAAGATACAAAAATCAACGCGCACTAGAACACCAGTGCATTCAGGTCGCTATATGCTTAGCGCACAGACGCAAAATTGCTAGACTTTGCCTTTTTCACAAGTTTTACCATCACCCCCTGCTCAAGTCTGTCATCAGCCCCGCCAACCATGCATCCAGCCGCACGCACCATGAAAAGACCGTTTACCCTCCACCTGCCCAGACATCTGCGCATCTGTCATCTTTTTTTGTTCGCACCCCACGGGACTGGAATGACTTGGAAAACACCGTCGTACTTCATTCCAATGGGACCCATCAACCTTCAGATCATCCATCGAATGATTCATGTACTCGTCAACCACTCTCTCATGTAATACCCCTTAAATGGGGCCTTTGAGGTATCAATAAATAAATAAAATAAGTATTATTTAAAGTATTTTCTTTGTCTGCATACAAAGTAGTATGCACACACAGAATTGCAGGTATTATGCAAATAAGTTGATGGATACTAACTAAGCAAAAAATGTTTGAGGCTAGAGTGAGGTAGTGAAGAAAAGCTGACAACAAAATGCCTCTTATTTCAACTAACTGAAATGAGCTGATAATAACTGTCTAAATTTCGAGTTGTCACGTTCGTGGACGACAGAATCGGGAATCAAATTCCATTCATCAGGGACCAGGTACATAAAGGGTCCATGACACTAATCTTTTGAGGAACCATTTTGTTCACTGTTATACCTGTTGACCTGGGCTATAAAATGTCAAACTGTCAAAACAGTCAGTTCCGCAGACGCATTCATATGTATTTTCGGTTCTCGGTGCTATGACCGAGATCCATGCAAACGGTGCCATTATCAGCTTAAAGCTAAGAGGTGGGTGGGCACGATAGCTCAGCAGGAAGAAGGCATGCACGACCCTCCATTCACCCTCGATGGCACAATGTAACACCAGGTTCGTCCCCTAAAGTCACATAGATGTTATCCCGCAGCCAGCACGGAAAGCTAAGCTAGTTGGTGTGTCATGAATAATTTAAGTCTAGCAATAGGACGAGAACAAAGAAGATACAACTCTCATTTTAAATTTTTCTCACAACGACGGCGTGGTTCTTCCGGGCACACTGTGCAGTTGCGCAACGAACGCGAACATGCCAACCTGCCTGACTAACGTCTCAGGGCGAACGGCAGAGTTCCGCTGTTTATCTGGTGCCCTATAGATGTGACAACATAGCCACCTCAAGTTGCCTTTTCTTATTGTGTCGCGCTGCCCCTAGGCCGCACAAGGTATCGGTTGATTTCTTAGAAGCCAGATCACGACAGCGGTCAAAGAAAGCTCTTCTTTTTACATTACTTTACCGGCCTTGGGAGTAAGAAGATTGGTTGATGTCGTACTCGATCAATATTGCGTTTGCCCGCCGCATCAAAGTAAAGGGAGGTCGTTGCTTTAGAAGCCAAGGCAAAGCCCCCAGAGACATAAAAAATTACCTAAAAAAGAAACCAACCGGATATCTCTGTTCATGTGTAAAAAAAGCTCGCTTTTGTTATCACACACATTTGAATCATTATGAAATGCAGGACATAATAACCACGCACACACAAAATGGCAGTAACAAAATGGCAGACTGACAGGTGCTTGGTCAACCTGTTCGCTAGAAATGCGTGCCATGAGAGAGTCGTTCTAGCTGGCTGCGGTAGGATAAATGAATGTTCTCTGTGACATATCATTCTAGCTTATTTTAAGATATTCTTGACTAAAGATTGTTTGTTTACTTACAAACTGTTCATTAATTTAGTTGCTACTAAGTCCCGAACAAAATAAACTATAACAGAAGCAATATCCTTTCGCATATTTAGGTGGTGCAGCTTGTCTAGAATGCACTTGTTTCTTCCCACGGCAGTTAAAAAGCGTGACATCATATGTGCTAGACAATCCTGAACAATATGATATGATAGCAGCTGCATGACCAGAAGCCACACGTTTGGGTTTTTTCTTCTAGATGATATGCAAATAGCACTCATTTCTCAAAATATCAATAGGTAAACTGATTACGTCACAAACAGTACCCGTGTGGAATTGGAAATTGGAACAACGCTCACTGCAGCATTAGGATCAAAGCTTGTATACATCATCATCATCATCGGCCCGACTATACCCCATGCAGGGCAAAGGCCTATCCCATGTTCCTCCAATTAACCCGTTGCTGCGCTAGCTGCATCCACTTGACCCCTGCAAACTTCTTAACCTCATCTGCCCACCTAGCTTTCTGCCCCCCCTACTACGCTTTCTTTCCCATGGAATATATTTTGTTACCCTAAGCGACCATCGGTTATTCTCTCTTCGGATTACATATCCTGTCCATGCCCATTTCTTCTTTATTTTCACTAGAATGTCACCAAGATAGGTTGTTTCTCTGACCCACTCTGCACATTTCCTATCGTTTAATGTTACCATACCATTTTATGTTCCATAGCCCTCTGCGTTGTCCTCATCTCAAGTAGAACTCTGGTTGTTAGCCTCCACGTTTCACCCCCATAGGTGAGTACAGGTAAGATGCAACTGTTTTATACTTTCCTCTTGAGCGATACCAGCAAGCTGCTAGTCATAATCTTCGAATGCTTGCCAAATGCGCTTCATCCCAATCTTATTCTCCTTGTTACTGCTGTTTCATACTCCGGATCTGCGGTTACTATCTTTACTAAGTCGGCATATTCGCCTACTACTTCCAGTGCTTCGCTACCTAACGTAAACTGCTGTTCCTTCCCGAGGCTGTTGAACATTACCTTAGTTTTCTGCATATTGATTTTCAGGCCTACCTTTCTACTTTTCCTGTCTAGGTCATCGATGAATCATTATTTGCAGTTCATCCCCTGAGTTACTTAGCAAGGCAATGTTACCAGTAAGTCGCAGATTACTGAGGTATTCTCCATCTACCCTTATCACTAACTGCTCCCATTCCAAGTATCTGAATACTTCCTCTAAGCAAGCTGTGAATATTATGGGGGAGATCGTGTCTCCTTGCCTAACACCTTTTTTATGGGAATTTTGCTACTTTATTTATGCAGAACTATGGTTGCTATGCAGCCACTATATATATCTTCCAGTACGTTCACGTACGGCTCGTCTACTCCCTGATTTGGCAATGCCTGCATCACCGCCGAGGTTTGAATTGAGTCTAATGCTTTTTCGTAATCAATGAATGCTATGTATACGGGCTGGTTATATTCCGAGCATTTTTCTATCACCTGGTTGATGGTATGGATATTATCGATAGTAGAGTACCGTTTCCGAAAACTTGCTAGATTCTTTGTTTGATTGCCGTCTAAGGTTGTCCTGATTCTATTAGCGATTACCTGAGTAAAAACCTTATACGTAACAGACAGTGAGCTGATTGGTCTGTAATTTTTAAGGTCCTTAGAGTCCCCTTTCTTATGAATGGGGATAATGTTTGCATTCTTCCATGGTTCCGGTATCGTCATTGACACCAGGCACTGCGTATACAAGGTGGCAAGTTTTTCCAGCCAAATATCCCGCCATTCTTCAATAAATCTATAGTTGCCTGATCCTTTCCAGCAGCTTTCCCCGTTTTCATAGTCTCTAATACTTTGTTAACTTCGTCCTTCGTCACTGGTGGAACGTCCGACTGCATTTACTTAGCGCCAATTTCATTATTCTCATTTTTTGGCTACTGTACAGCTAAGTATAGAACTCCTCGGCTACTTTGACTATCCTCTCCATATTCGTGATGACATTGCCTGCCTTGTCCCTTAGCGCATACATCTGATTTTTGCCTATGCCCAATATCTTTTGCATCGCTTTAAGGCTTGCCCCGTTCTTCACAGCATGCTCAATTTTCTTCATGTTATACTTCCTTATATCGGCCCCTCTGGACTCGTTAATTAGCTTTGATATCTCTGCCAATTCTATCTGCTCTGCTGGATTGGAAGCTTTTATATTGTGGCGTTTCTTAATCAAATATTTTTTGCTCTTTAGACAGCTTGCGGCTATCCTCGTTATCTACCCTACCGCGTACTTCTACAGCGCACTCACTAATGATGTCTCTCAAAGTACTGTTCGTTCCTTCTAGGCTAATGTCGTCATCCTCGGTTAGAGCTGAATATCTATTCTGTAGCGCGGGTTAGCTATTCAGGTAAATTCGGAAGTGTATGCCAGCTGTCTGATTTCGCGAGGAGCATGGGAGGAACTGTTGGACACCAACGCAGACATCAGATGTTTGTCGTCAGTAATGACATGAAAAGTGCATCCCTCGAGCGAATGGCGGAAGTACTGCACGGCTGAATGTATTGCTAGCAGCTCTAGGCCGAAGGTGCTATAGTGGTGCTCACGGGGCGCAAGCTTCGTGGAAAAAAAGACGATTGGCTCCCAAACACCAGCCACGAATTGCTGCAAGACTGCACCGACAACAGTATCCGATGCGTCAACCATGACAGACGTGGGGGCGTCACACTTGGGATGAACCAGGAGCGTCGCGCCGCAATATCAGCTTTGATGCCGCTGAATGCGCGCTCAGCGGTATCGTTCCAAGCGACGAGAGCTGTCGGCTTGCTGTGGCCGCTGCACGACGGCATGCTACACAGTTATTGACTAGGCTGGTAAGTTCATCTCGCTTAGGAATGTGGGGTTGAGGATGTAAAAGAAAGGTACTGACTTGTATAATTGTCTGTCATCTCCCCCACGCAACGGGTTACCCTATACGCTTTAGCTCTTAGCACACGATACCAGAGCAAGTATTTCTATGTTCCCATGTTATCATCTACAACATCTAAAACAGGTGTATTTCGGGGACTGTTTGCTTCTAGCTGGCCCGATTTCATGTACAGTCCGATTTGCTTTGTCATGCCCGTAACGTTTTCCGTCAACGATTAACTTTATGTAAGGCAGTTGGTAACATATATTACGTGTTTTAGCAAGTTCTTTCAGATTCTTTATGATAGTGCATATGTTCGCACACAATTATTCAGCCGTTGATATGTCAACGTCTTTTTAGTTCACCTTGCCTAGGCGAAACGAATTCCAACATTGCAAACACGGGGGTCAGTTGGTTGATCATATTGGGGAATACTGCGCTACTTAATAGATAGGGGACAAGTGAAATACAGCACACGAATGAAGCGCAAATGAAGCGCGCTTCATTCAGCTGTTGACTTTCACTTGTCCCCTGTCCATCAAGTAGTGCAGTATTCCCCAAAACACATTGTTACTTTCATACGTTGGGAAATTACCGATCAGTGGTCAGTATTTATCATCGGTGTAGCTACTAACTGTGTGAGCTCGGGTGGCAGAGCTACTTGTCATTGCTATATCAAGGTCATTCACAAGAACTTATGAAATTTTTCTTCATATTGCGAGGCTGTTTCCTTAGCTATATCTGGTAGGCCATAGAACAGAAAATTCTCGCTCCGAGAGCGATCTTTTGCATCCTCAATTCGGGAAAGAAAGGTGCATGTGTCTTCTCCGACAAAACTAAATGCCTCCCGCAACTCAGCCATATCGGATCGCTACTCATCGACGCTGGCAGTTTGATTTTCTACGTGTTTTAGTCTTTGCCTGATATCAGATATTGCCTCGGAATCAGGGTACTGCTGTTTTACGTTTAGTTCAGCCATCGTCGTGGACGTTTATGTTGCACTGTTTCCATTCTAATCGATTCAAATTCTTCAATGCTTTATGCAAATTCTTCAAATTCAAATGCTTTAGTGAGTGCGAAACTCCTTTCACGTGTTGATATGCTTGTTATCAACTGGAGGACCCGGATTGCTTGCAATGACGCCACACACAAGCAAAAACAGAACACGGAAGGGCTGTGTGAGTGCCTCTGGGCATGGAAGTATCACAATAAAGACATTGTCATAGTTAAAGCAGTGGCAAGAGAGCTTTTAAAGATCGCTAGCCTGCGTAACCAAATAGAGCGCAAGTAAGGGGTTCATTCTGAAGGTGCCACCATGCCCACAAGCGAAAACGTATCGTATGCCTCCTTTTATCTGTTTCCGCTCAAATGCTCTTCTGACGTTGAAGATGGCAGAGTAGCCCACAATAGGGGAAAATGCACGCTTATCAGCAATGATGCTGCAGCGTTCGTGTGGGTGGGCTGAAGATGCTGTGCTTGCACCCTGTGGTTTATTGTGGTTTCGCAGACTGCAAGAAACGCAGAGGTACCAGGATAGGGCTGGTCTAACGGAGAGTCCATGGCAGGGCAAGTATTTGTGGCTAGGCTGGCGCTGAGAATCTGCATAACGATGACGGACTCAAGCCCTCCTTCTGACGGTGCCACCATGCCCACCATGTCACTTCCCTTACGGAAATGCCATATCTGGACTTATGAAAAAAAAATTGAGATAAGGTATATCAGGAATTGGGCAGATATGGTATATTAGGACAGATCTGGGCCAGATAAGGCATATCTGCCCAATTCATGATTTCGAGTACCAGATAAGGCATATCTGGTTGTAAATGCCTGATCTGCCCAATTCCTGATTTCGAGTACCAGATAAGGTATATCTGGTCAGATATGCCTTATCTACCCAATTCATGATTTAAAGATCTAGACCGCATGGCAGGTAGGTTTTGAGCTATAAATCTATATATCTGCATATCAACATAACACTTTATTACAACACACACAAAACAATTTCAGTATTCCAGCTAAACGCACGCTCAATCAAGTTTGCCAAGGGAATTCCTGAATTTCCCCTTTTATTTCAAACTTTACAGAAAATAGCTTTGAGACCACAGGTTTTCTTTTTTCCCTGCCTATATGGAATCGCTCAAAGACGGTTCTGAATTACGTGTGTATACCGAGGGTCAAAGACATGCTCATCCGTTAGTAAATAATGAGATTTCATTAATTTACGCGCGACACTATAACAAACTAATGAGATATCTGAACAAAATAATGTCTACACGAGAAGCTAAAGTGAAATACATTAACCTATTAAATTAGATATTACATTTTTATTCCGCTCTTTTACACACAGAGCTTTAACCAGTAAATGCTTTTAGTTTGAGCTGGTTTACTTGCGAAGCTAAATAAAATAAACGGCTATTAATCGAACTAGACTATTAAAATGAAATTTAAAGGTTTGTCGACACGCGGAAAAGGTACCGCTAAACCATAGGGCGATAAAACACACACTGCTGGGACTGCTGATAATAAACCTTAGCAAAGTACATATAGGCTGTCAGGAAGTACTGGTGTTACCTTAAGCAGAGACCGCAGTGCAAATTGAGCGAACGCGCCTAACTCGTGGTTGCTTTTCAAATTAGGAGAGAAAACAAAAAAAAAAGCATGTCCGATGGCATTTGTCATGACAGCGACAACTCTGCCTCTAAACCAAATCAAGCATGAAGCTACTTAGGTAGTGCAAATAATAATAATAATAATAATAAACAACGAAGGACCCTATCCACTCACTGAAATTTTGCGAAATTGGTAGAGCGAAAGACAAATTAGCAACGAAATGTACGGAAAAATGTCACATACTGGCAATTACCATCCAATTTATTGATTGGAAAATTAGTTTTCCATCAAAATAATAAAGTTAACAATATCCTGAGGCTGGCAAGTACTAGTTCCCGACAGGAAGTCTCACGCTCACGGTTTTGGTGATCGGGCGTGAAGATGAGGCAGTACGATGAGGGTGCGATCCGACACAATGGTGAAGATTTGGCCGGGCCACCAAGCGCAGAATCCCCGAAAAGCTCAATCGATCATCAGGTTCGCTGCCAAGGCTGAGGAGGCAGCTTCCACCCGCAGTGGGACACAGTAATTTCCTCTGTGCCGACGGTCAGACTGAAGCTCTTGTAGGTTTGCTGTCGCATTTTTGTTACATGCACACAGCTAATAGCGAAAAGGCGCTTGCACACGCACACACACCAGCATACACAACATGGAGCACGCCCGCCAGCCGCACCGAACTCCGATGTCTGCCACCGAAAAGGAACGAGATACCAAGTGCTTAGGCGCACAGAGTTGAAAGTGGGAGGGGAAAGAAGCAAGCACACACAAAACGGAGAGCGCGAGGCCTACGCGGTATACAGCGTGGCAGCGAGGAGGAGAGATGAAATGCGAGCCAGCGCCGCAGGGGCCGCCGCTGTCTGACAGGGAAGATGGGAACGCGGGAGAGGAGGAGTCACTGTCTAGCCACTGCGGCCCTCGACGAAGCAACCGCCAGGTGTCTCTGAGGGTGAGTCACCGTCTGACAGCGCGGAGGGGGCCGTATACTGAACTGCCATCATTTTCTTGATATTTTGACTCGCTCAACTTAACCGACCATGCTTTTGTGCACCGGACTGCGGCCGCATTTTAAATGAAAATGCGAGTTAGTAGGCGGAAAGAGGAGCATGTAGCTATAACCCAGCACCCTCCTGGATCAAGGAACACATGGTGTAATAATTATAGTGCAGCGAAATCTGCAGAATATTTGAAATATGAGTCGTAGCTATTTTCTAAATTGGATACAATCAACACGCAGGCCATGCTGAGTGTAGAAAAATTGAAGCTCGACCACGTGATGCCAATATTGGATATTTGCAGAAGGTAGACGAAGGCCATATATTGCTAATATACAATAACTATGGCGCCTACATAATTAAGGCCCCGATGTGGTTATATAAAGTCGTGTTGATGCCAGGCATATGGCCCTGGTCTGTCTATATAAGGTCATGACGATGCCATATATGCCCTTTATCAGGCCACATAAGGTCGCGAGGATACCATATATACCCCTTATCAAGCCATAGAAGGTCCCGTTAGCCGTTCAGATATGGATTATATGTTGCATGATATGGCCAAATCTGAGCCATATAAGGGAAACATTTTGCACATATATGACCTTATCTGGCCCAGATAAGGACTTATTTGCTGCCTTATATATTTGTATCTGGCAGCATATGTTCCATATCCGAAGCAGATATGGGATTTCCGTAAGGGTTAAGCTAGACTATTCGTGCGAAAAAGAGACATCAGCAAGCAGAAGTCAGGCACTTCCTTGGTAATCTGTCATAGCAGCAACAATACAAAGAACATGCTAACGGTGCGTGCGACGAAGTTTTTCTTCCATAGTTACAGCTCGAAAGACAGTATTGGGACAACGACATAACATTTGAACATAAAAAGCTCATCCTACCACTACGAGCGAAAGTGCTTGAAGTACCAGAAATAATATTTTGTGACCCTAGCATAAGCAAGTAGTGCGTGCTTTCCCTAACATAGTAGCACACAGCGTTGGTATAAACACTAGTATCGAATGGGATTTCGTTCTCATCTTTCTCATTTTCTGAGCCGGTATTTATGATGAAAAGGAAGGAGTTTGCTGTTCGGCCCCTCACTCTAAAATAAAAATACTCATCAACAATTTATTAGCAGCACGTGTTTATACGCTTGAAGGTTTAGGCAGAAGACTGCCACCAACCGAGACCACTTTTATGCCCTCATTGTTTAAGACAGGTGTGTGTTAGGCATCAGCCGAATTTTTAAACTGCCAAATGCATGCTAATTAAAAACGCGCCACAAGACTGTGTCGCTTACTTGGAAAACAACTTCAAAGAAGGGATACTTCATAATATCAACTTGAAAACTTAGAAACAAAGAAGCTGGCCGTTACTTGGCTTGAATAGCTTGATGTTCATTTCACAATAAAATTACTTCGAGCTCTACATTTCTCAACAGCAAACTCAAAAAACAGCTACACCATACTAACACCTTCAAAGCAAACAATCTGACATCAACAAATGTTTTGCGCATCTTGAAAACGGGCGTCGACATTTAGGAGGTGAAGAAATTTCTTGGTGCACTGACATGATTGGTGAGTGACCTTCCCTATTCCGGGATACCATTGACTGTTACCACTGCCTACCTCTATGAACTAGGGCACGCTGGGCCTATAGGTCTCAGCAGGAAATGATTGCCTCGCAGCCTTTCCTGTTGACTGTCTTATAATTTCGGTATTTGTGTTTCAAAGCAGGCCAACACAATGCGGTATTGGTCGGCATGCTGCCCGCAGAATTTACGCGCACCTATGAGTGTCAAATCATGTATGACGTCGACGTTGACGCTAGTGATGCACTTGTGGACGGACAATTATAGCAAATGTGAGATGGCAGCCTATGTTAGTTGATAGCACATGTTACTTTGTACAGCAGATTTGGTAAAGCCTATTGCAGATGTTAGTTCGTAGGTGATACAGTCACGTGGTGGTGACAAAGTCGATGACATGAATGAAGAGTCAGTGATTGCACTGAAGAAACTCTTTATTGGGCTGATTTGCGCCCGCAAACGAACTAAGCAACTTGGCGGCGGCGATAGCAACAAACCTGCTCGTCGATCGTCGAACTAAGAATGCCTGTTGCACACATCAACGCTCAATTTAAAGGCTGCTGCGAACCATATAGACAACATCGGAAATTGTTGCTAACACAACCTGGAACCTTGTAAAAACATACGCGACTGGTCAGAATCTTCTAGATAGATCTCGGCGCATCTTGTGCGACAAAGCAACTGATAAATGTGCGTCTCGCGACATCGAGCAATAGCAAACGAAGAGTACAGAATTGATACGCATGGCAGAATTAGTGTTAAGGCCGCATGCCGCGCCTGTTAAAAAATAACAAATACAGTTTTGAACGTTTCGCGGCGTTACTCCCCCCTTAAAAAAACATGGCCTCGATATTCGAAAACAAGCAACTTAAACACAAACACTACAAAGTTTAAGCGCCACAGATTCTTTAACGCGCGTAATATGGCTTCAGTCGTACAACATGTACAATTTCTGGGCGCGCGCGTCGCCGTTGTGATGGTGACGTTCCGTCGGGAATGACTTCATAGTCCAGTGGTCCGACGCGGCTAACGATTTTTACGGCCCAAAGTATCGACGCAACAACTTTTCACTTAGTCCGCGACTGTGAATAGGTGTCCAAATCCACGCTTGGCCTCCTGGGTTGTACTCTGCGTGGCGTCGTCGTAAGATGTATCGTAGGCTGTCAGTGCGCTGTTGGTATTCAATATGCAGCCGTGCGAGTCGTCGGGCTTCGTCTGCACGCTGCAGGTAGGCGGCGACGTAAAGGTCGTCCTCGTTGGTTACGTGCGGCAGCATTGCGTCGAGCGTCCTGCTGTACACAAGCCAAAAAGGGGTCGGTCTGGTAGTCTCGTGAACTGCAGTGTTATACGCGAAGATCACGTACGGCAAGATGGCGTCCCAGGTTTTGCGTTCGGCGTCCACGTACATGGCGATCATTTTGTTGAGGCGCTCCGTAAGTCTGTTGGTCTGGGGATGGTAGGCTGTTGTCTTCCGGTGGCTTGTCTGGCTGCACTTCAGGATGGCTTGAGCGATCTCTGCCGTAAATGCTGTACCCCTGTCGGCAATGAGAACTTCTGGGGCGCCGCGTGGTAGGAGGATTAGGTCGACGAAAAACTTGGCGACTTCCACGGCGGAACCTTTAGGCAGGGCTTTGGCTTCGGCGTAACGGGTTTTGTAATCAGTAGCAATGATGATCCACTTGTTTCCCGTCAATGAAGTTGGGAAGGGTCCGAGGTGGTCCATTCCTATTTGCTGAAAAGGCTTAGTTGGGGGTGATATCGGGATCAGTAAACCAGCAGGTGCCGTCGGATGTGTCTTGCGTCGCTGGCACTCACGGCCCGTTTTGACGTAATGGGCTGCATCGACAGCTAATCGTGGCCAATACTACCTTTCCC
Organism: Amblyomma maculatum; assembly: GCA_023969395.1. Classification (NCBI taxonomy): domain Eukaryota; kingdom Metazoa; phylum Arthropoda; class Arachnida; order Ixodida; family Ixodidae; genus Amblyomma; species Amblyomma maculatum. Next base: position 46,356 of record JAJIZL010027654.1, read on the forward strand.
GGATTTGATGCAATGTGCGTGCAAGGCCGAGATTTCCTGCCGTTGGCTCATTGTTGCACGCTTCTAGAATTTCGTCTTTGAGGTTTATAGGCACAACAAGGTGTGCGGTCCTGTTGGATGCAAAGTTCGTCTTCACAAGGACGTCATTTTCTAACACGGAGGAGGAAAGCTCATGCTTGAACACAGCCAGAGGGGAAGCGGTCATTCTTTCTAAGTAATAGGCTAGCGCTTTCAGCTCAGGGTCTGATCGCTGTCGTTCTGCGAAACTACTGGCGCTTACATAGTTGCATATTTCTGCATAGCGTTTTTTCGAAGTTTCGCACAAGGCATAAGTTGAGAAAGGAGGAATGGGATGCAGGACACAGGAAGATAAAAGAAGACGTGAAGTCCAGTTGCACTTAGGTATTCGCGGAAGTTGGCGGTGTAGAGTTTGTGCAATATCCAGTTCTCGTAATCTGCATGGTGGCTTCCATGAAAAGTGCAAAGGGAGAGAAAAATCGTAGCACCATTTGAAAATCCTTTTTTCCACGATTACCAACAAAAATGCCGCACTGTCCCTGGTGTTCTGCGCATTTTGGAAACTTCTCTTATCTCATATTTACCAATTCGCTGCAGAGTAAAATGACAATAATAATAAGAGGTAAAAACTGCGGCGAAAGCATCTCTATCTGCCTCGGGTTTATAGACAATTTTCCTTCAGGTAAGCTTTCATTCTTACCGCAGAAGAGGCACTTAAGGTGGTGTCGTTTGCGTAAACAATACAAATGCCCACTTTGGCAAACTAATCAAAACCAGTTTCGCCCTATCCTGGGCGAAACTTTACTGCAAACATTAGGCACATTCTCCGATATACGTTCTTATTTATACTGGCATAAGTTTTTCGCTCGGGTGCGATACAAAATTCCTCACAGAAGCACAAAACCCCTCCGAAGCAAACAGGAAGCCTATTTTGCTTCTAAACGTCACTACCGTGAGCTAAAGAATCCATTGAAGACGCACTGATGAAAAGAATCTTAGATTTGGTCCATTTCAGAACTCTGCCTCGAGGCAGCAACATTGCTTCCCTCTCCCATGGGACACCCCGAGGCGCTTGCTGATTTATTAGAAGCCCGGCCACGACGCCGACCAAAAACAGGACGCCCTCCTTCAACCGCCCTTGGAAGAAAGGAGATTGCTTGAGGGCGTGCTCGATCAATATTGCGTACTTTCCTGTGATGGTGAAATTGTGCCTCTTTACGCCATTACCTCAGACACCACAAACGATCTTATATTTGTAACATGTAATTTGCATATTCTTGGCTACATTATAACAAGAACGAAATAACATTTTCTGCCATGGCGTTTCTATACTTTTATTTTTATGAAACGCATAAGACAAGAAGTCTATTTATAAAACAGCAACAAGGGAATTATTACGAAAAAGCTGCACGGATGCGCAATGTAAGGTTGATTTTTTTTACTATATCTGCATGTAAATGAAGCAAAAATCAAACTGATATTAATTATCAAACGATCGAATTGAGCGCCTTACCATTAAACCTAAAGCACCTTCTTGCAATACCTCGTACGTGTCTTGCTGCATTTTCGTTAGATGCTTTTGGATTCACCGCTTTATACCTATTAGCCATCTTCATATTCCCGTTATGCAATAACAGTTATGCACGGGACATCTGTCAGAATATCAAAGTGCATCACTAATAATGCGCTGAAAGCATATGCGGCTTGTGGAGTGTTTTAACACAGTTTTTTTATGTTGGACTCGGGTGGTGATGCCCGTCGCCATCACTTATTTTAGTGTGATAAATCGCTATTTCCTATTTTAAAAAATAAAATGTGATTTTAGTGCTGTCCTCTTCACAAAAAGATGATGTGACTAATACGTGCTATTTTCGCCTTGTGGCATTTGGAAAGATTTCAACTTATATAAAGCGGATCCGAGCACCATGTTCACGTATTGTATGCGCGCACAGAAAGCGCCTGTACTTTTGGAAAAAGGCTATCCTTTTCCATAAAAATAGCAGGGCTACCTTAACTTTATTATAATAAAGTCAAAATAAAAAATTTGAATGTTTTTATTACGGGCTAAAAACGTTACTCCAAGCAGACTTTCTCCACTTCGAAATTCTCGACAACTGCAGACTCTTCGACAAAAGCATAACTTAACACAACCAAATTGCCTTTCATATTATTTCCAAGGTGGGCAGCAGCACGAGCTGCCATTCCTCGACTCAGTGGCCCTGTGGGACAATAGCTAAAAGAACGCTTAACAACTGATACAATGGCTGACCAAACGACCTTACCCTTCTTTAGGGTGCCATGACTCCACGCTTTCGCCGCTACAACACTTCGGGGCATTTTATCGTCGACTGCGCTCCAGACTGCCCCGAAAACCATTCGGCTAGACCAAAATCTTAATTTAAGAAAATTTGTGTGCAGCACTTTTTTTTTCGTTCATTAGAAGAGGGGGAAAGAGGGTTCCGCTTCGTGGCACTCCGAGCTATGTCTCTCAGTAGCGGAGTGTAAAGACCAGGTTTTTATTGCTTTTTGGATACTAGTCATAGTAATATGGTTCGCTTTCTGAATATAACGACCAGAAACGAATATGGCCATACGGAACACCGTAGTGAATGGCCGCGGAAGTTTTGACCACCTCTGGTTCTCTAACGTGCAATCAGATCACACAGCACAAGGAAGCGTTGATTTTCGCCCCCCTTAAAAATGACTGCCATGACGCGAATCGATCCTGCGTCCTTGGGACCAGCCGTCGAGCGCCCTGCTGTTTGGTACAGTGTAGCCATCTTCGTGCTCTCGTTCTACTCTGGATTTTTACCGAGACAGAAATTCGTCCTTCCGCTAAGTCCCGATTTCACAGACGAAGGAATAAGATCATATGAATTGTGCGTTATATGCCGAGACTTCACACACACAAAAAAAACTGTTCTTTTAGCAAGCGCTCCACTTAACCTTCTTGGCGTTTTGTGGAGGACTTCGGCCTCTGTTGTTCTTTTTTTACTATTTGTTAGAATTTTATACTAAGATATGCAATGTAATCAGTCATGCACAAGATGCTCTGCGACGATATGCTGATGCGGAAATTTTCAAAAGATAAATAAAAAAACAACTTGGAATAATAGGCCATGGGGCTGACGTAAATATGGCTATGTGGGGATTTTTACCTGAGACACCTTTCAGAATGTAAAAATGGGGTTTCAATGCACTGATCGCAATAGTTATGTAGCGCCCATTTATGCAAATCCCCGGTTTTGTTCTGTTAGTAGGCATTGCTTATTTTCCATGTTATTTTGAACGACGGCAGCCTGAAGGTACCTTCTAACGAGAACCAAGGGAGGACTAACACAATGGCCAGGAGGTAGTGGTTTCTAATACTGAACAAAGTGTTACCCACTCGCACCCACGCTGGCTCAACCTCGCTGCCATGTAAGATTTGTTCAGCTGTGTCAGGACGCACTCAGTGCTGAGGCGCCGTTCACGTTGCAGTTTTGTTCTCTCACGCTGTTTGTCATTCTATTTTTTATTGCTGATTGTGTGCGGAGACATCGAGCTCAACCCAGATTCCGACAACCCATAAACGTTGCAGTTGATTTTAAACGGACAAGAGGCTATTAAGGCTAAACGTGAAAGCATTGAATCGAAACAAGTTGCGCAAAAGACTGTCCTTGAAGATTTAACAAACCACATTTCTTCCTTGGAAACACTTCACAGTTAGAGACGGACGTAACCGTGTACACTAAGAGCCATAGTGAACAGAAACGTACCGTAGTGTCCCTCGTAACAAAAGATGACGACCTTGAAAACCGAGCCAGGCGCTACAACCTTATCTCCTACGGCCTAGCGGATGGTAATGACCTCGAATAATGTTCCGAGTCTGATGATCATGTTCAGAAAATATGCAAAACTAAGCTCAGCATCAATTCCACCTCAGTAGAAAGAGCACATAAAAATTGAAGACACAAGCAGGGCAGCACTATGCCTGTAATTGTTAACTTTGCATCTTTCAACGAAAAGGAGATGATTATGCGCAGTGCTAAAATTTAAATAACACCATTATAAGCATATCGCAAGACTATTCGGAGGGAGTAAGAAAGAAAAGGCGGATTCTTTGGGATTTTGCTAAATACCATAAAAAGATAGCTCTAAGGTTCCTATCAGATATGACGTCTTACATCTTGAAGAAGTACACCTTCGACGATAGCGTCAACTAAGTTCTCCCATTTAATTGACCGGGTGAGAGTTCATCTATGACTATACCTCATTCCTTGTCGTAGTATCAAAAATAAAGTCAACGATCTCAGTAGTTTAGTGGAAATGGTGAAACCATAGGTTAATATTGGCGCGAAATCATGGTTGGACAGGGATGTGTCAGATAGTGAAGTCTTTCCCAGTAACTTCAAGGCCTACAGGAAAGACAGGAATAGCCACGGCAGAGGGGTACTTATCTTAATCGACGAAATTATTCCTTCCACAAAATTCTAAACCGAATTTGAAAAAAAAAAAAACGCGTGTCGATGGAATTGCATAAACCGGTTTGGGGTGCGACCTGATGCCGGTGAACACCTCCGGCAACGCCCTCCCTCACCAGAACAGGAGTTGGCCACCCTGGTGCAGCAATTGGCCGCAACCTCCTATGATTAGCTCCTTAAAACCTCGGCCCTCAGTCCCCAGCGGCTGTGGAACAACTGACCACGACGGCGGTCACCACCATCGCCAGATCACGTATCTCCCCGGTGACCTAGTCTGGCTTTGGAAACCTATGAGTAAGCGTGGCTTGCACCAGAAAATGCCGGCCCGCTACATCGGCCAATATGTGATTTTAGAGGGCCTCGGCGAACTAAACTACAAGATTGCACACCTTACGACTAGTGGACGGCGTTCGGCGAACATTGAGGTCGCGCATGTCGCCCGCCTGAAGAAGTGTCATAGCCGTGACAACAACTGACTCTCCTGGGGGGGGGCTTCGTTTGCGAAAGGGGGGCAAATGTTACAGACAAGATGGATGAATAAGAGGAGTTTAGTGCAGGAGGACGAAGAAGAGGTGTGGGCGTTCAGGTGCCGTCTGGTTTGGGTGCAATTGTTTTTTCTTAGTAAAGTTGGTTTATTAAGTAACGTCAACAGTGTTACAACAAAATAGTACTAATTGGTATGCAATGTAATTAGAGAATGGTCAACAGGGAAACTGCATTGAACGAACTCCAAGGGGCATTAACAACATTTGATATGTTAAAATAAATCTTCATTGAACTGAAATATGTGCGTGAAAACTTGTTTTTATTTGCTACAAAAAACATCAGGTGGTAAAATCCTATCTCAACCCATCAATTTCTCAGTGCGTCCGTTAGTAAGTGAGGAATCCAGTAACCTTTCATTGCACATTTGAACTTAGGATTGCAGTTATCTGGAATTCCGACACTGCGTTCATGCTCCTGGAAAACCTTGTTCGTTGCAACGGTATGTGTTGCACCAAAGGCCTTCAATTTCCTCAAGCATATCATGGTTAACCAGCATGCATACGTACGCGTTTATTGCAGATATAAGGCCATTTGGTTTGAAGCACTGGCTATTACTGCCTATGGCCATGGAGGCAATCAGGCGTGCAAAGCCAGCTATGAATTTGGCTGGCTGCCAGCTTAGTTAGCCCTTTAGAGATTTTGAGCCAAAGTGATGGCTACCTGAATTGGAGTTATTACCAGTTCCATGGTGACCTCCAAGCTGGTATGGTCCATGTGAAAATTTGGTACCCTGGAACTACACAATGTGACTTCAGAATTTCACCAAAACTGATGTAAAACCTTATTTTTGTATGAGTGATTCAGTGGTGAAATCCAAACTTAGGTTTCACATCCCTGAATTTTGGTCTTCGTGCACCCCAGAAATTTGACTTCGTAAGAGTTTGATCCAAATCGTTGTATAACCCAATTTGAGTGTGCCCAGCTCAGCGATTTGAAAGTTTATGTCGGCTACCTGAAATTGTTTGGCCCCCAGGACCCTGCAATTTAACTGCCTTCTATTTGGACCGAAACTCTTGTATACCGTAATTAGAGTATGATCAACTGAGTGGTGACTTGCAAATTTAGCGAGATTGTAGCGCATGTCAAGACAGGACACAAGGAGACAGGAACAATTATGTCCTGTCTTGGTCTACGCTACAATCTCAGTATGTTCACGCACCAACAAGCCCAAAACGCCCTGCTTTTGTGCAGATTTAGGTAGGCTACCTACAAAATTTGGCTTGCTAGACACCCGAAATTTTGCTTGTTCCGAATATGACCAAAATTGGTGTCTAACATAGATTAAATAGGGCCTACGCAATGATAGCTACTAAAAATGTGGGCGGCCGATCATTAAAAATATGGTGCTCTGACCCCAAATTTGACTTCGTCTGAATTTTATGAATATAAATGAGAACTAATCAATGCTACTAAGCAAAGAAATGCAAAAGTCATAACAGAACCAAGCACGATCGTACGGGGAAAGTATGCGCAAAAAAAGACAAACACAAGAGAGGAAACAGGACATCGCGCTTTGTCTTTTTTTTGCGCTTATTTTCCCCGTACGATCATGAACCAACTAGCCCAGCAACCAAGCACGAAACTGAAAATGTTTTCGCATTTCTGCACGCAAGCAGTCTTAAGCGTCGTACTGTACATTTTGGTGTATGTATTGGCATAGGTATGGTATGCTGTTTGTTATAGGTTCTTTAATACTTTAGCTGGCCAACTTTTATTTTACAATTTCCGCACTCGTTTATATTGTAAATATAGTGACGCACTCCCGCGGTCCTGTATTGGAGGAAGACGAGGTTTGGCGGGAGAAGCAGAGAGGAAGAGAAAGCTGGGTCTGTCCGCTCTGGTGTACTAATTGAAATTGAAAACAAAAATAAAAAAATTTATTTCCCATAATATACAGGAAATGGGCCTCGGGCTACATCGATAGCTTGAGAGATGCCCGAGGCCCAGTAATATCAGAGCAGCAGGACGTCTGACATTAAGGCGAAGATATACATATATAACATGAAAATGATGAAGCACAGAAAGAGCACATATATACAAATGAAACAGCAAGTCAAAAACTAGCACAGTAAATTAGCGGCCCACAATAATGTAACAGTATGTACGAAACATGGCAAAACGTAATGAAAATGAAGTGACTATTCTTGTAATAATGTTTAGGGCAAGGAACGGAAAGTACAGAGAGACAGTGCGGAATTGATAAAATACAGCTTAAGTCATTAATTGAGGCGGTAAAGATGTTTGGGTTGTGTGTGCTATAATGATTTAATATGCATGGTAAAGTAAAACTTAGGCTCTGGTTACCGTATAACGTCCTCGTTCGAGGAACGTCCCAAATTTGTTTACTTATGGTCTGAAAGGGTTTTCGAAAGGCTTAAGTCCAGATATATTCTTCAAGAAGTCAGGTAAGCATTGAGGTGACAATTTAAGGCAGTGAAGTAGACGATACTCAAACATGGTATCCATACGATGAATCGAATAATCTCGAGCGCATCCTAACATCTGTGTAAATAGACCTCGTAATGAGTGTGGTGGAGCTTGCGGGCTATAGATCACCACGGAACCTCTCCTACACCACCGAAGGAGAATTGCTTGGCTACCACACCTACGAACGGAGATTAGATGGCAAAATCAGATGTTTCAACGCAGCTCATGCAAGCAGCACAACGGACAACCAGACAGACTTAACGGGAACCCCGGCACTTTTATGGTAAGCCTGCGGAGGACATGGATGACAGTCTCACCCACTACAATCGAGTGAGCAAATCCAACCACTGGGATGCGAACACCAAGCTGGCGAATGTGGTCTTCTTTCTTGAAGAAACTGCTCTAACATGGTTTGACAATCATGAAGCATCCCTTAACACCTGAGATCGCTTCATGAAAGAAATGAGAACGGGATTTGGCTAAGCCGATGCTCGAAAAAAGAGCGCCAAACAGACTCTAGCTCAGCGAGCGCACGTACCAGGGGAGACCTGCGCAACTTACATAGAAGAAGTCCTTAAGCTGTGCAGAATGTGTGTTAATGCTCGGATGACTGCGGAAGACGAAGTGGGTGACCTCCTCAAGGGAATGTCGGAAGACGTGTACAGTTTTCCTACCAGCAAGGATGATTTAATACCCCCGCTGACATAACACGACACTGACGCACGCTTGAAGGCTTGATGCGACGCCGTATCATCCCGAAGTTCGGTCGGCTACCTAATTTCACAACTGTCGCCGGTGTGGATGTGTCTGAAGCGACGAGAATTGTTGATACTATTCGACAGATCGTCCACGAAAAGCTTCGGAGCCATCACGATATTGGGGGCCACGTAAAACCCGTCTACAGCGGCACTTCTTCGGCAGACAATAGCCCATCTTCTGCCTGTTAAGCTCCCTCTGTTACATCTCCTTGGGACATCCAATGCTCTGCTCCTCATCACCCGAACATCCAACCTCATTGTCAACGCCCACGACCACGAACACTCTCGTCCTCCTCGTCGACTACATCCAGAACAAGAAGCGTTTAATCTAAACTACGATGAGCCTTAATTATTCATCGAATGAATTTTAGCCGCCAGTGTGTTATGCCTGTGGAATGATCAGCCACATTTCGCGTTTTTGCAGCAATCGCTGTTCGTACCAGCACTATCGCCGACAATGGGTGAACTCCCGTACTAGGTTTCCTGCTGATAATGGTGATCCATATATAAGAACACCTGGCCGGAATGAGTACAGGGCAACATCTAGCCAGCAAGAACGCAGAATGGCGCTGAACCGAAACAAATCACACTGACACCTGACCATTGCCTGACACCACCATCTCGGCTCCTACGGCGCTCCCCTTCTCCCCGACGACGGTCGCACCTCCGGGAAGCTAGTGAGTGCGGCCGATGGAGGTGAGGTCGCAAATAATTCTAGCTTACCCATCCCTCGACCAGTTTCGATGTTCAAGAACCAAATAGAAATATTTTTGGAGGATGTGCGTGCTAAGAATTTGGTTGACTAAGGTGCAACCATTTCAATAATAAGCCTCGCTTTTAAAAACTGCTATGGTCGCAAAATATGTTTGGTTTGGATAGTGCGGCGACACTGTGCGGCGTTGGTGGCGATTCGCTTAACCCACTTGGAGTCTGTTCCATGAATATTGTTATCGCTGGCCACACATTCCGAACTGAATTCCCAGTGCTTGCTCGATCAACGCATGACGTAATTCTTGGTCTCGATTTTCTGGAACAATGTGGGGCCACACTCGACTTTCGCAATAGAGATATTTCTATGAGTACTCGAATAATATCTGCTTTTGTGAAAATTCGCGGACCAATCTCAGCACGTTTTAGGTTTCGGACGCCATAGTAATTCCTGCAATGTCAGCAAAGTTTATACAAGTTGTTAGTTCAAGCTGTGCCAGTAATTCGTTCGACGCTGTAGTTGAACCACTCACCCTCAACTGCACGAAGAAAAGTATTCTGATTCCCCGCTGCAACATCTCAGTCATGAATGGTCATTCTTCTTTGTGGATGACTAACTGCTCTAACAAACTTGTTGTATTACCACGCGGCCTAAAACTTGCCAACTTTAACAATACGCTTTTCAATCAGTGACAGTGCTCAGCACAAACAATTCCCAGCCTAAAGCTCGCTCAGAAGCAGATAAGACAAAATTTCTTGCCATGATTAAATTCCTGCCGACAAGTGACCGTCACAGCTTAGTGGAAGTTCTGTCGAAACATATTGCTGCTTTCGATTTCTCTCGGGACTCGCCACCACGGATTCCCATTTCCCGTACTCAGCGCCGAATCAATACTGGGACTGCTGATCCAGGTCGTCAGAAGCTCTATCGTCTATACCCATCACAGTGCTAAACAATCGAAGAACAAGTTCGTGATATGATGCATAAGGGCATCATTCAGGAATGGTCTAGTCCGTTGGCTAGTCCGGTGGTACTAGTCAAAGAAAGATGGCACATGGCGATTTTATGTTGATTATCGACGGCTGAATACTGCTACCAAGAAGGATGTGTATCCCCTGAGATGTATTGATGGTGTCATTGATTGTTTACATTCTACTTCCTATTTGTCCTCAGTTGACCTGCGATCAGGCTATTGACAGATTGCCATGCACCCGACAAATAAAGAAAAGACGACATTCATCACCCAAACCGACTGTATGAATTTATGTAATGCCGTTGGGATTATGTAACGCTCCAGCCACCTTCAAAAGATTCAAAGATACAGTTTTGCGCGGACAGAAGTGGGACATTTGTATGTGTTACGTGGACAATATAGTAATATTCAGGACTGCTTTTCGTGAACACAATAGTCGATTAGAGATTGTCTTGAAGTGTATTGAGAAAGCTGGTCTGGTACTCAATTTCAAAAGCGTTTTGGAGAATGCCAGATAGTGGTAATTGAACATCTCGTAGACGAGGATAGGGTAAGGCCTGATCTGAAAAATATTGAAGCTGCCACTTGTTTTAAACCGTCTAAATCGTTAAAACAGCTCAGGAATTCTTTGGGGCTTTGCTACTATTTCCAGCGTTTTGTTCCTAAGTTTGCTGACCTAGAATATCCCCTAATTGTCTTCTGAAAAAAGATGTGCCTTTCATGTGGACTGCCGATTGCGACACCGCCTTTCGTCAGTTAAAATTCATTTTGACATCAGGGCCTGTACTACGCCACTACTGCCCATCGGCTCCAACAGAACTTCACACACTGACACGAGCGTAGTCGGAGATGGTGGTGTGCTCGTACAGCGCCACAATTGCAATGAACATGTCGTTGCATATTCATGCCGTTTTCTGAGCAAGGCTGAGCGTAATCACACAGTAACTGAACAGAAATGCTTAGCTGTTGTTTTCATTGTGCAACGTTTTAGGTCATATCTTCATGGATATGCATTTAAAATTGCGACGGACTATCATTCCTTATGTCGGCTTGTAAACTTTCGTGACCCCTGTGCACGCTTGCGCGGCGGGCTTTGACGCCCCAAGAATTCAATTTTACTGTGTCTTTTAAGAGTGGTCGTAAGCACGGTGATGCTGACTGCCTGTCCCGGTTGCCACTGGAAACTACTGATGGCGACAATGAGATCTTGTATGAATATATAGCTGCTATTTTCCCAAGCTTCCCCGATGTTAATTAAGTCCAGATTGCGCAGCGGAACGACAAGTGTCTACTGTTCAGGAAGAACTACTCGTCACTAGGTGCGCGGTTTCTTCTGGTAGTTCCTGCAAGTCTTGGGTGTCAGGTTCTTCGAGTAATGAACGACGATGCCACAGCTGGACACTTGGGTTTCGCCAGGATGGATGGATGGCAACAACTTTATTTAATAAAAAAAAAATTCTTCCAGGATGGTCCCCTACTAGTCCAGGAGTCCACGGGCTTTTTCTTCACATAGAGCCCGATCGACCAGCCATTTCTGACCGGCGGGTTGAGCTGTCTGCAAAGCAGCCTCCCAGGAAGAAAAGGTGGGATGGGGGATGGGGGGCACTGCCTGGGAGGAAGGACATTCCCACAGGTAGTGGAAAAGTGAGAATTTTGGCTCGCCACAGGTGTCGCAGTGAGGAGGCAAGCCAGGGTGAAGGCATGAGAGATGGTAGGGGGAAATGAAACAAACCGTCTGCAATTGTCGCCATGTAGCACTGGATAAGGGTGACAAGGTGCTGTGGGGTGGAGGCAGTGTCATGCGCTTGTGTTTGTAGAATGTGGTGATTTGGTGGTATGTAGAAAGGACCGATGCGGCCTCCTGCGCGGAGTTGGGTGCCTGATCATCCGGGGCTCGAGTAGAGAGTTCTCGAGCCAACGCATGAACGCGCTCATTACCGGGGATCGAGGCATGCCCTGGGATCCACGTTAGATTAACCGTTCGGTCGAGAGAGGTGGCGGTGGTAAGAATACGATGCTCGGCCGGTGTCGCCACGCCGTTTAGGTAGTGGCGGTATGCCTCCTGAGAATCTGTACAAATTTCGGTAATGTCTTCGTCAATGGCTGAATGGGCAAGCGCGAGTGCGATGGCGGCTCCTTCCGCTTCTGCAGGCGAATTAGTTCGGATAGTTCTGCCATCCTCGTAGGCAGCGACTGCAGTGAAAAATCCTACTTTAGAATTCCCTGCCGCGTCGACATAGAGGATATCAGAGCGGTTGCGGTATCTTTTGGTGTAATAGCTGGCTCTAACTTTCCGCCTTCTATGATAAAGGCAAGCGCCCATGTTGCGTGGTAGGGGCTTCTGGTATATGTGGCCCTGCGTGCCCGGAGAGATCATTAATGGTGTAGCACTTGCTGGGGTGGCGATGGGTGGATTGAGACGGAGTTGTCGCAGTAGGCAGCGTCCTGTTTCCGTGCGACTCATGCTGACTAATTGGTTGGTGCGTTGAGCTTCTATTAATTCGTTCACGGTATTGTGAGTACCAGTGGCCAGTAGACGTTCTGTGCTAACCGTCCGTGGAAGACGTAGGGAGGAGGTTACGGCCATGCGTATTAGGATGTCCGCCTGCTCTGTTTGGCGCTGAGTATATGATATGGGAGGTGGTATGTGATTCGGCTAATGATTAACGCATTGGTCATATTGAGGGTTTCGCGTTCCGACAGCCCATGGTTGCGCGCAGCCACACGCCTGATTAGTCCAGCAACCTGCTTAGTCTGTCTTTTCAAGAGTTGAAGGGTGGCGGTTGCATCAAGTGCATTGTTAATGAGAAGGTCGAGAATCTTCATCTGAGACAAAATGGGCACTGGGTTTCCGTACATGTGAAGTTCAATGGAGGGATCACCGCGTATGGGTTTAAGCTGCATTAGTTCCGATTCAGTTGGGGAGCATCGGAGGCCTGTGTTTTCTAGATAGGTGGTGGTGATGTCTATGGCAGACTGCAAGATATCCTAGGCTGTTCCAAGGGATCCGCCTGTTGTCAAGAGGGTTATATCATCTGCATATAAGGCTGTGTGGAGCTCTGGGATAGCAGCAAGGGCCTTTGCTAACGGCGCTAGGACCACGTTAAAAAGTAGCGGTGATAGGACCGCCCCTTGAGGTGTTCCGTGGTTAGGCAGAGGGAAAGGCTGGGAGGCAATATCCCCAAGGTAAAGTTGTGCCGTGCGTCCCTGAAGAAAGGTCCGAACATTCTGCCATATGCGCGTGCCGCAGCCTGTGGTGGCTAATGTCGTCAGGATATGGTCATGGCTTATCGTGTCGAATGCCTTGTGAATATCCAGGGCCAGTATGGCGCGCGTAGAGGCTGTACAGCGCTTAGTGTGTAAGAGAGACTCTTTAAGGGCGAGAAGTACGTTTTGTGCCGAGAGGTTTGGGCGGAATCCAAATTGAACATGGGAGAGAAAGCCCATTGCTTCTAGGAACGGTTGCAGACGATTGAGAATGACATGCTCGAAGAGCTTGCCGACACAACTCGTTAAGGATATAGGGCGCAGGTTTTGAAGAGTGAGGGATTTGCCCGGTTTGGGTATAAATCGCATGCTGGCGTGGGTCCAGGTTGATGGGAGCGTCCCAGCGTGCCAGTGGTTATTAAAGAGTTCCGTGAGTTCCTGGAGAGAGACTTCGTCCAGATTGAGTAATGCCTTGCACGTTATGCCGTCCGGTCTTGGCGCCGTGGAGCGGCGAATCTTAAGGAGTGGGCGAACTTCACATAAGGTGATGTCAGCATCAAGTTCAGAGTTATGCGGAGGTGGATTTAGTGGATCTGCTGACTGAAGGGATATGGGTATATAGGTGTTCCGTAGTTGACCAGTTACGTCGGTGCCTATTTGGAGTTCTAGCTGTATCAGACGTTGTGTGTTTACTTGTGTCTGTGCTTTAGTCGTTGTTGAATCTAAAATAGCGCGTAGGAGGGCCCACGTGCGTTTAGTGCTTAATGTACTCTTGAGGTCGTTGCAAAAGGTTGCCCAGTTTGCACGGGCTAAGGCGTTGTCGTATTCTTCTGCCTCACGAGTGAGAGCGGCTATGCGGAGTCTCAATTTACGATTGTGTCGCTGGTGACGCCAGCGTTTGAGAAGTCTTTGTCGGGCCTCCCATAGATGAGCCAGGTGCCGATCAACCTGCGGTGCAGTAGGAGTATTTTTAATGCGTTTGCTGTTCACCCAGATGGCCTCGACCAGGCGGTCTGTCCAGTCGGTGACAGTAGGGACTTTATAGAGTCAGCTGCCAAGTATGAGCGCAATTTGTCCCAGTCGGTGAGAAGGTGTGTTCGAGGGCTGAAAATCTTGTAATCGTAAGCGACAGGACATTGCACAAGCCTAAGGAACGTTTTTATTGGCCAAAGATACGTCAAACTACTCAACGTTATGTGGCAAGCTACTTCCAGTTCCAGCGTTTGAAGCACCCAAACTGCTCTCCGCCAGGTCATCTTCAGTGTATAAGCCGCCATGAACCGCATTCGAACAGGCGGGAATTGACATTCTAGGACCGTTTCTCTGTTCCTCCAATGAAAACAGCTGGGTCATCGTGTGCGTAGACTACCTTACGCGGTATCGTGAAACTGCTACCATACCGTCAGCCACTGCTTCTGATGTCTCGGCTTTCCTCCTATGGTCCATCTTTCTTCCACACGGGCCTCCTCGAGTGTTAACAGTGACCGTGGGTGACAGATTACAACCGAAATTGCAGAAGAACTTCTTCGCCTCTGCTCATCCCATTTTCGCCGTTCAACGCCTTACCACCCACATAAACAACGGTATTACAACACACCAACCGTATGCTTAGCAGTATGCTCGCAGTGTATGTCGATTCCCGCAACAAAACCTGGGATGAAGTCCCTCCGATTATAACATACGCATTTAACACTGCTAGGCACGAACCGTCAGATTAGAGTCCGTTTATTCTTCTTTACACACGACTTCCATGAAGTACTCTGGACATGTTTTTACCTTTCTCATTCCCTGCTGAAATTTCAGTAGCTCAAATCTCTGGCTGAAAAAGATCGCCAATTCGCTAGACTTAGCACTCTAGCCTCCCAGAAACGCTATAAGCAACGCTACGACAAGCGTCATCAAGATGTCAATTATGCCCCTGGTGACTTGGTGTGGCTTTGGACGCCATTGCGTAAGCGCGGCTTGTCCCAGAAACGGTTGCGCCACTATACTGGCCCTTTCGTTGTACTGGAACGCCTCAGAGCAGTACACTTTGTAGTATTTTGCCTGACCACCCAAGTTACTTGTTCTCGGAGGACTCAAGTAGTCCATTGGCCTGCATGAAGTCTTCTATCAACGTTACGAACCTTGACTCGCCCGGCGGGCATCGTCTGCGAAAGGGACAATGTCACGCACTTCCCGCGCTCCTGTATTGGAGGAAGATCAGGTTTGGCGGGATAAGCAGAAGAGGAAGAGGAAGCTGGGTCTTTCTGCTCGGGTGTGCTGATATCCAACGCATCCTAACGTCCGTGTAAATTAACCTCGTAAAAAGATTTTATTTTACTTTGAAATCCTTGATCTTCAAACGATGCCCAATATCTCCCTAAACTGTCAATCTGCCTGCCGATATCTCCCTGAACTGTCTCTTTTGTGCTCTTGCTGTTGGCACCTAGTGTGAATCGTCCAACAGCCTTGATTTATTTCTATTCCCTACTGTCCTTTTGGTCCAGACTGCGTTTCGTCACGTAAACCATCACAACATTATTCCTTTACAAATACCCCTCAGCCTGTTGCATCCCCATAATGTCCTATGCGTCGTTATCCTCGCATCTTTTCGCCTGTTTTGCCCCAATATATTACAAATGGTTTTACTTGTGCGTCAGTACTTCGTTTACCTACACTCCATACGTACTTGTATTCTGCCACTCTGGATATTTCATTATAGCGTGTGTTAAAAACCTTGTAGGTTGAGTATTTAAAATTTGTCAGGCAAGAGCTAATTGCGAAAGTAAATGAAGACTTTAGTGTCCCCTTCGTCTCCATCACAATTCAATACAGTTCCAATATAATCTTTCCGCCTAATCGGTACAACAAATTGAAATGCAGAATACCTTCTTGTAGGCATATATTTCATAAGTATTATATAAGCATGCCCCGCGGTGGCTATAGAGTACAGACTTGTCTTAATACATTGCATACCTCGACATTTTTCTTATTGTTCGTCCCTTCCCGTGTAATTGCTACTTTATTATCCTGTTGGATTTCCTCTAGAAAATAAGTAATCTTACCACTGATGCCGTAAAATTTTGTATCGCACAGGAGTTCGCTGTTGGTGTTGTCTTGTGGCTTGTTTAAAATGATGATGAAAAAGTAGAAGAGTCTGGCTTCCGGCTTAGCTAATTCAATATGTTGAGTAAGCAGGAACAAGATGTCACCTAAGCGCCTAACATTTCTACACCAATTATGAAGTTCTCTGAGTGTGTTATTACTTCTTGTGCACAACTGCAGTTTTAGTCTCATCGCCTGCATTTCAACTTTTAAATAACAAATGTTATCGTAATCACCCTTAAAGTCAATCAAACTTCTATTAATCTGCCTCCAGTGGTCCGGAATTTAATTCTTATGACGAAATGATTACGTATCTCGTCAGACGCGAAACTCGTTACCGCAAGTTTGTCCGCAAGGTGTACTCAACAGTAATGACCTCATTCGGTACGTCATGCACCGAGATTAAAAATAATGACACAATAATTAAAAATGCTGTAGGAATCCAAGCTGGAACGACGGCGTGCGAGACGAGGACATTGCTGCTCCGCCGCGCAGCTTCGGTGTTTTGAAGCTGTATAAACGCGCGTCTTCCAAATGCACAGTTGTCTCAAAAGCATATCGAGTGTGCACTCAGGCTTACATAAGTAACTATTATGATGGTAATTGCAGGTTTTGCAATAAAGAGATTATTAATCCGGTACTTCTTGCACGGCGTGCAGCCGATAGCTTTATTATGCGACGCCGATTTACCGCCCCCTCCCTCCTCCTCTCAAATTATGGCGCTGCGCAACAGATGGCACAACTGGCGGTGATTAGATTCCACTCAAGAGTTAATTGAATGGCTCATGAAAAGCTATTCACTAAAACCAGATACGCGCGCGCACGAGCCTTTGGCACTACATCGATGTTTTCTGCCCCGCAAATTTTTCAAGCAAACACTAGGCACCGCTCCTTTTCCCGCTGTGCCAGGCAGCACCTGTTGCTATTGTAGTCGCTTTGGGACGTTAAACTCCACAAACCAAAAACCAGAACCTGTTGCTGTTGTAGGCAGAGAGGCCGCCGTATTCGGATGAAGAATCAATCATTTCTCTCCGCGGATATTCTTTGTGCTCCCTTGTGGGCAACGGAATGTATAATTTTCGCACCGGCGAACATTTCCCACACAGTTCCGACACTGTTGTGTCATCGCTCAATTCCAGCTGGAGGGAGCCGGCGCCCGCCTCACCCATTTGCCTTCTAGGCAGTATATTATTATTATAAAAAGGTTCCCGCCACACGCACAATAGAGAAACGGAAGGGTCTCCGAACTCAGCGCCGCAGGCGCTTGTCCGTTGCCCTCGGAAGCTACCTCCGGGAAGAGCCAGATCCTGCGTATCAGCGAGCATTAACAACGGCGCCTATCAGGGATGTTAGTGGTGACCACATGCAACCCATTATGGTACTATTTTGATTTATGACACGGTGCTGTAGGAAATGGCAACTCATCTTTGTCGCATCTACCGAGGTGACTATATGAACCAGGACGGCTATTAAGCCACCTTTCTGACTCAATATTGTCACGCAGTGGTGACAACACCGAAAGAAGGCACAGGCGTGATGGTACTGAAATTAACTCTTTATTGGGCTGACTTGCGCCCGCAAAAGAACTAGGCAACTCGGCGGCGGCGATAGCAACAAACGTGCTCGTCGATCGTCAAACAAAGAATGCCCGTCGCACTTGTCAACGCTCAATTTAAAGGCTGCTTAGAACAATCTAGAGAGCGTCGCAAACTGCTATTAGCACAACCAGGAATATTGAAAAACATACGCGAGTGATCGGAATCTTCGAGACAGATCTCGGCGCATCTCGCGCGACAACGAAACTGATAAAGGTGAGTCTCGCGACACCGAGCATTAACAAACAGAGTATACAGAAATGATACGCGATCCAAAATCCCAGTGATAAGGCCGCATGCCGGCGGCTGCCAAACAACAAGCAATACAGTTTTGCGGCAATATGCAAAGCTAGCGGAAAAGCAATGCTCCGAAACCACAGTCGCCTTTTATGCAGCAGGGTTTGCGGTTTTCTTTTGTGGGTTTGTGGCCCTTTCCTTATTGTTGTTGTCAACAAACTACGAGCGGCAGAGTACCGAAGTCAGGAATTTCACGAGAATAGGGAGTGTGAAAGGGGTGACGGCGTGCGGGATGAAAGTTGGAAGGAACCTCTCTGACAAGAGTGGGTAAAGATACTCTCACGGAGAGGGAGTAATATCTCATTTAGTCTTCTTGGTATTGTTTTATCAGCAAAATCCTAGGTTCGAGGCTGAGCCAAACTCACGTGGCAGTGCCCGCCACGCATCACTATTTTTTTATTGGTTGTGTCAAACATGGGGCATGCCACTGATAATGAGCGTGCCTATTTATTTGCCAATGAAAGGATCCAAAAAGAAATTGGTAGAATACAGTTCTGTTGTACAGCCAGCACCCACCCGTAAGAAAGCAGACGCAGACACGGTTGCCGAGAATGAACTGTTTACTCTTTAAGCACAAGTCAATTTAGAGCGAAAATTGGGAAATGAGTTCCGTGGAAGAGCAAAGTGGAATGGCAATCGCTCGAGCCATCGACATCAAAGCAAAGGGGCAAAGGGGGTTCTGCTTGGCAGATGTCCTGTCGCAACAGTTCCGCTCAGAGTGAGGCTCCGTGCATAGAACGTAGTACGTCTACAGTGCTTGGGCCGTACCTGAAACACTCAGTCAAAAGGTGAGGTACTGTAGACAATTTCCCTCCGTGAAATTTGTTCTTCAGTTACACTTTGCCAGAATATCGTCTCTGCGACTCTGCTTCTATAACTTACAGTTCGCCCTTGTATATTCCTGCAAATATAATTCTCTGTTTCATTGCCTCAGTTTTACCCCCACTATTCAGCCCGCTTGGATGGTCTCAAACCTTCCGAAAGAAACGCGTCATCATAAAATTATTGTTACCTCCTTTATCCCAGATAATATGGATGATTTAAAGATGATGCCCCGCCCCCTCTCTTTAACTTAGTCTACGCCAGTGGGCAAAAAAACAGAGAAATCAAAGTGGCGATAGTGGCCCACCACGTCCGATCCCGATCGCGTAACGTGGGGCGTCCAACAGTAGCGCGCTGAGCAAGTCCCAGTGACGTCACATAGGAGGTTGGCGCGCGGTGGGCGTGGTAATATGTCGCCCAATTCGATTAGGTGCAGTCGACAGGAGCACATTTAAACAGGTGTTTGTATATTATAGACTTCATACAAAGCTTTCAAATTTGACTCGAATACCCACAAACCTCTATTGACTTGTTTCATTACAATGTTACCGAAGTCGAAGGTTGGACGGATTCCCGTCCGGCGAGTGAAATTCATAGTGAAGTAGTACAAGCGTATACCCGTGCCAGGTCGAACAAACCGGAAAAATAAACACATGCATTTAGGCACCCGCACGGTTGTCTTGATCACAATGAAGTAAAGCAGGGGAAGATTATATATTTAGGGATGGGGGGGGGGGGGGGGTATTCGAAAGGAGTGGACGTATATAAGTGGGGGATTAACTCGCGTCCAGTTTATTGTATGTAGGGTTGTTTTGATGTACAGTGATTCAAGAGCAAGCGTTTCAGCAATGAATTTTGTTTGGTAGTAATACGTGGCGCGTCCCAGTCAATGACATGGCGAGTGCCTTGATAGTGCTCCGTTAAAGCGTATGAGCGAGTTATGTGTAGGACAACGTCATCTTGTTTCGTTTTGTTTTTTGAGCCACATTTTTTTCGTTCGTGTTTCGCCAATGTACGCAGTGTCACATTCAAGACCGAGTATCTTGTAGAAAACACCTGGGATTCACGATTGGTGTATCAATAGGGTCATAGGCCCGCAATGAACATTGTCTCAGTTTGCTTGAAGGGGCATTGGCAACGCGAACGTCGTAGCTACTAAATATGTAAGCAGGGTTTGCACTCACGCATAGGGCATGCGGCACAGGCTTCAGAACCTTTGCTCTTGTCACGTTTAGGTTTGACGGGGCACAGGAGCTCTGCTTCTTTTACAGGAGCGCTGTTACGTTTACAGGAGCGCTGCGGATTTTACAGGAGTAATTCAGCGGGATAGGAATTCCATATTAGGAGTTGCTTCGCCTGTTTTGATTCTTTTGCTCTGCGATTTGAAATCGAGCATATTCTGAAGGCGCGGTTAAACAGTTATGAAGCGACTGTAGGCTTGTGTTCGACAACATGAAAATATATATAGTTTAGGTGCTTACCTTCCGCTGCGGGTGGCCTTGCGATGAACTCTGGTCTTCAGAAAATGCGCTGCATATTGTCACATTAGGCGGTGCATACTTATAATGAAAGAAGAAGAAGGCTCTCGTAAGTTTTTAGAGTAGACGACGTTCAACAGAGTCGGCTGATGCCTGCAGAAAACGTGTGTTTGAAAGCCTTGTCTTCCATGTCCGCCCTCTGCTCCAAGCTGAACTACCCCGTAACACCTTGGTGGAGGTGCGGACGTCACATCTACGAGGACGTCAGGGCAAGCGACGCGGGCGTTCATTTCTTCTAATGTGAGCTTAATGACTTGCAGGATCATGCCGAGGTACGAAACAAACATTCGCACATCTTGCCAGCCTTACCCGTAGCTAGCAACCTCCTGTTTGACAGCGGTTTTGACCTTTGAGCGGCTCTACTGATACCTTTCAGCACATGAATGCGAAATAAAATAGAGACGACACTCTCTGGCTGGGCTCGTAAAACATTGCTGACGCTCAACCAAGACTTACCTAAACTTGCGAAGTTTGACTAAAACATAAAAATGCTCAACACACTTTTTCGAAGTGGGATTCTCCCTAGTGTTGATTTATTCTCCTCCTATGCTTCAGAAGCCCAGTTAAAGAACCATTTCATATTTTTATTCAAATACATTTTTTCTATCCCTATGATGTTCATGAATTTGGTGTTCTCTATAGAGCGAATAGTATTTTTCTAATATTACCGCAAACAAATGGCTCAATCCTTTGTGTGTTTGGTTTCACATCTCACAATGTCTTGTTGGATGTCATCGAAGTAATGTATGAATAAATAATTCAGATTTGCGCCCATCCTATTTACCAACAACTTCTACAGACAAAGCAATCCCGCATCAATCAGTTAGAGAAAAGCAAGTCATGGAAAATATCAATTCAAATGTGATAATTCTTGATTGCTCTGATGTTCGTTCTTATGCTAGATTTTCCCAAAGGATAAACTTTAAAATTCGAATGTTATCGATATATCTGAAATTAAACCTTAATCTGAAGTTCCCGTTTTTACCTTCTATCTTAAAGTACCTCATGCCCGGATTTATTTCATTTCCGTCACTTTGTCTATTGTTCTCAGTTCTCGGAGAACTAAAATAAGCGGCCTTCCTTTGCGTTCGTTTATCTTTTAAAAGCCTTATTTTCCTGAGAAACAGGGGCGGTTTAGGCACAACACGAGTATTACGAGGATGAAGTAATTTTGAGTAAGCAATTATATGACACTTTAGCCCAGTTTTTCCTCTTAATCAGAATTTTTTTTAAAAAGCCGTCGAACATCCAATGTTTATATGCTTATATCACTGTACAGTACAAGTAACTTTGACTCCTAAATACATGGAGGTACCAATATTTTTATTTTACTTTTTGTAATGCTACATAGAAATGACATCCCTCTTTTCTTATTGAATACCGAAATTACCTTCCAAGTTGCATTTTTCCCACTAAAGATGCAAGGCGTGAAGGAATCGGTTTATTTTGATTCAATCGTAAGCACGTTTTGTTCCAGAATAAATGAAATGCATCGCCGCTTAAATAAAGACACCGTTGAAGACTGCTCATTCGTGATTTTCAGAAATCCATTTCCGAAATTAACTATTTGTTTTTCAGTTTTCAACTGCTGTTGCGTCAAGTCGCCAGCGCTTTTTCTTTTCGATGTAGCGTTGGGTTATCCAGGCCATTTCTGTGTAGCCCTATCGTGTTCCCATATCACCGGAGCATGACTATCGCTATATACTTCCATATATTTCAGATGACCGGCTGCCTTTACTGCACCGAAAAGAATCTTTTCCCGCGCACCTATACTTATTCATTTTAGCTTGTGCTTCTACTAACGCACACGATAATGCATAACTAACCTTTAAGCGCAATTGGTTTATCCAGGTAGCGACCAATCTGCGTTAACAGTACTGGTAGCACACTTCGCGTTTAGATTAAGCACCTGCAAATTATGTTCTGAAATTCATTTTGGCATGGTTTTTGGTTGCCTTAGAACGTGGTCTTCTGTTTGATTTCAGTTTCTTAAGAGCCTGATGTGGCATAGCTACAAGTGCACCGGTAGCTTATGTTTCCGCATTCAGGCGTCACTGCACATGCACTGAACAAGATGCGTATGTATGCAACATTTCCCGAATTCCACTTCCTACACAGAGTTGCATGCCAGGGAAATATAAACGCCATGCAAAATTCAGTTTTTCATTAAAGGGTCTCTCTCTCTCTCCTACTCTCAATATTTACGTACACCACAAACTGAAAACCGTTAAGCGCAAACTAGTTTCTTTAATTTAGCGTTACACCTCTGCCGCGTTAAGATCTGTTTGGTCCGGTAGAGTTGAAAAAAAAATTTCTAAATGGAAAACGGACTGCCTTGGATGGAGGCTTAGTCGGCAAGTGCAACTTGGGAGCCTTCTCTCCACTTTCAGGGGAGACGAGAAACGTGGAATATTAGCATCTCAGCAAAAAGCAAAATGATTAAGGCTCATTTAGCAAAATTAGGAATTAAGCTATCACAAAGGAAAACCATATGTTCGAATTCGGATTATAATAGGAAACGGCACGTATTGATGAGAGAAATGCCTTGTTGTGGGAATTTCATAAGCGCCGCAATAGATTGACGAATGGCAGTCAATCAGATTTAATTAAAATACCTTTATTCGTAACTTTACAGTCGGAAAAGGAGGCTGGAGAAAAAGATGTGCCTCTGCAGCTTCACTGCGCTCCAGCCACGCATCAGCAGAAAAAAAAAGACCATCACATTCAGTGTCAGTGTAAGCCCCGTACAAACTACAAGTAATAAATTATAACAAAGAGAATTATATTACACATCACGTATCAGCGCAAGCTCAAATGGACATACAGAAATGAAAATTCACGTTGGTGTCACATTGGAAGACCTAAGAAAAATTTTCCATACAGAAAAATATAAATGTGGGCTCATACAATAAAGGTGTCCCCACATTTCTTTCGTATCAGTACAGTTTGTCCACTGGAATGTGATACGCAGCCATCCCTGAATGTATTTGTTGTTCGTGTGTGTTCATTTGAGGGCAGATATCTGCTGAGTAGGCTTTAATAAAAAGACTGTATTGTATTATACCCCCCATTTTGCCCTTGTGTGCTCACCTTCAGCAGGACACGGTTTTAGTATGAGGATTTTGTGTATTCGTTTACTTGAACCCATGATTAGAGGCGATAACATTTGTCTTTATTGCAATCCCTCTGACCAACAATGTGAATTACCCCTTGCAGTTTGCAAGAGAGGGAACATTTCCTCACAATCTGGTACTTGTCTCTGCTTCAAATGCATAGTGCAAAGTTTGTTGAATAAGGCAAACTATCTTTCCTAGAACGTACAGATTACGCGTGCTAGGCGATAACGACGTATTTGGCAGCTGGTCGTTAGTGTTTAATATTTCATAAACTTTAGCGTTTTACTCACATTTATTCAAGGCTCTTTGAACTCCATGGTCCTGATTACTTCTCGGTAGGATGGAGGCAGTTAGAAACTTCCAGTCAGGGTCTGAACCCGCATGAATGCGTTCGAAAACAATCGCAAGTTTTTCCAGTGGTTTCATTGCGCCCATTCTAACCGCGCTATATGCTTACAATGCGTATTGACTAAATCATTTAGGGTTATCTGGAAAGCAGCGAGCGGCAGACAATTAGCGCGACGAACGAATCGCGCTAATTGCTACGACAATCGCAGCTTCCGGCTTTCTTACAGCTCTAATTAGGAACCCCCGCTCATATAGATTTGTACGTATTTTACTTTGTCCTAGCATTTCGGATACTTGTGCTGCTTGGAAGTGCACCTTCGCCCTCTTATAGAAGTATGTTCCGGTCTGTACCGATTTAGAACTGCAATGCTTTTAATATATAAGTGGCAAAATAAATGCTTCAAGCCTACTCTGTAATTAAGCCTAAAAACATGCTCATCATAGACGTGTCATTCAGAAGAGGAGATGGGATATTATTGCCTTTTGCGTTGCAAACGCGCCACGCTTCTACCACACAGGTCCTCCTGCAGACTACGGCCCAACGAGGTTTTTTGCTCTAGCATTGTCTTGTGTACTACTCGGCCCCGATACTGAAGAAAACCAATGCACACTTCATTCAAATCAATTCCATTATAATTCAGCGCTAAAAGGCAACATAACTATAAGTTAGAGGGTCTCGTTTTAGTGCGCGGTGAATATTATACATTTAATGATGATAGTTAACAGGAGCTTTCTAGCGGACTGTCACATGAAGAGTGGAATTATTCAACAGAGCCCAACGAATAGAGAATAAAAAATAAGAATTCATGGCTTTACATAGAAAGAGACCACGATGCAATCGGCAAGAAGGTAAGACAGAAGGGAGCGCTTTTAAAAAGTGAAGGGTGGACGTGGCCCCGGAATAGGACGTTAAAGGTGAGTGTGCGATGATGCCAAATACTTCTCTTTTTTCTGTGGGCTACGGCGTCCCCCGTCTGCTGTACGAGGATCCTGCCTCAAGAAATTTGAGACGCCAACGCTGCACATCTGTGCGGTACTGAGGCCGCAGGACATCACTGCCAGATCACAGGTGATGCGGCATTCGCCATAGAATCCCACATCTACCACCACCTCTTCCCGAGGATACCCACCGTGCCTCAACGTACAATTCTCTATAAGTGCGCGGGACGCGCTCATCACGCAATCAAGTAATGTTGCATCAGCATTACTTTTTGGCGCCGTTACCTTGTCCTTTTGGCTAACCAATGTACAAGGACGTGTGACTTTAACACCCTTTTAGTAATTGTGTGCATAATAGGGAACCCGTTATCGTGACTGTTATCAATATTTCTACGCGTTGCTTTTTGTATTGCCGAGTACCGTCTTTTGTGTATATGGTATTTTACGCGCAACCTTCAACTCCGTCTGGCAGCTTTTTAGGCACGAACAAGAAGAACAATTAACACCCATACAGCAGGATACAAATGTTCAATGATACCTACTACACATCATAAATATTAGAAGGCGCATCAATCTTCGCGAGCAGATAATCAATATTTTAAACTGATTAAGCTAACTACTCTACAGGTTGGAGCTAAAAAACTCGCCGACATCAGACTAGCAGAACTGTTACGACTGCAGGCAATATTTGCTTGCGGGTCGTCAAGCTATACAGGAAGCGTCATTCTCATGATAAATAAAAGGTACTGCGCACAAAAAGACAAGGACCAGAAGTGAGCACCGCAAGCGCAGATTCGAGACTGATTTTTATTTGAATTAACACAACTTATATCGCTTAAACCTGTCAAGTCACCCACTAAGGTTCTTGTCTTTATGTACGCAGTACTCTTTTATTTATCATGATTGACGGACTCGCCCACAACGCTGTCTCTTAAATTAGGTCGTTCTCATACTTGCCCATGTCATCATCTCTATTGGGTTATTCAGTTACATGACACTGCTATCTACGATGGCCAGGGGTCGCAAAACTATGCCCTTGGTAGAAGTCAGCGAGGACTACACTTGTTGCGAATGGCATCAACTAACAAAGAATAGGTGACATCATGGCAGCATACATCATCGAGCCGCAAGGTGATCCCGTGAGATTCAGAGCCATGCGCTTACGAACCTAAAAATAATATCTCTCTTAAGCCCGAAATATATGGGGTGTTTTTTTCCAATGTTTTCGCGCTTCGAAAAGTGCCGCCCCCGACGTGACACCCAGCTCGAAATATATTAAACAACGAAGTGGCGCGAGCGCCAACACGGATCGCTCGATGCGAACGCAAATGTATCAGCGAGTGGAAATAACAACGGAGCGAGGTACATGAGAAAAACGACGCTGTTCCCTGTGTTGAAATTGGTAAAGAGGTGATTCTAACGCTACTATAATAAATGTAGCAAGCGTACATAGGTCACACAAGGATCTGGCGTGCTCGAAAGAACGAAGACACCTCTGGAATGCCTGCTCGGCTGTGGATCCCAGCGGCACGTTTTTTTCTTTTTTTTTACCAATTTTGCTTCATGGAGAAAGCACATACATTACGATTCGAGAGTAGGCCGTGCACTACGCGACATTCCGTGCTTGTTAAAGTGTTTATGTCCGCGATAATCATATTTCGCCGCCAAATTGCCGCACACCTTGTCGGCCATGGCGGCCATGGCGGCCATGTTGACACCGGCAGCTCAAACTGGAAATGCCACCTTTCCGCGCTGCTATTGGCGCACATCCGCAGTAGCTTCCGGTTCAAGAAGATTCCGCCCAGCCCGAGCCTCAAAAATCTGCAAATCGGTGGCGGCGCGCATTTTTTTGCGACACCGGGCGTGGAGTGCGCGCCGTCGGGCGAAAAACGCCAGCTTGACGCGGAAAAAAACGCTCCATGTATTCCGGAAGACTATAGGGAATGCCCAAACTCCTTCGCACGCCACCTTTTTAGATGTCTGCGTGCTCCAGGCTCTTCATGTGGTCGCGGTGCTGTTTTTGTTCACATTCACTGAACAGCGAGCTACTCGCGGATTAATAAAACGTGCAATTTTGTCTAGATTTCATATTATATTTCATATTAATAAGGTGTGAGAGCTACATGGAGGCGAGACCTGGGACGCTAAATGCCGCTTAAAGTGAAATAGCTGTCAGAAGTGCAGAACGATAACTCAAAATTTATAAATAAGCTAGGGGGTACTGTCAGTCACATACATCACGTGCTGCCAGTTTGGCCACGACCTAAGGCACTGCTTCAGCTATTAACATGATGCTCACTTTTTACTCTAGAGCAATAAGTAACTGAAACTATGAACTTTGCCATGGGCATTGCTAGTTCTTTAATACTCTCTTCAGCATTGCTTCTGCAATGGGTTCGACAATTTTTTCAGTGAGTCGACTGACAACAGCTTTAATTTATTGGCTTGGTGCATTGCCTCATATGCAACTGTCACGAGGACATTGTTAAGAATATGTATCACAAACATATTCCTTCATCATGAAAAATGAAAGGTGATAATTAATAGTATTTGCTGCCAAAAACTCAGTTCACACTGCAAGAACACAACAGCGGCATGAACAAAACACATTTGCCAGCAAGCAAGAAATTGTTTCACAACAACCTTGTTTCCAAAGAGCTTGTTATTCTGCACAAACACCTGACAAAGAAAACACGTTGCCTAGTTGTTGCCTCGGGCAACAAAAACTAAATGCAGGAAGAGTCCGTCCGCGTTATTTCGCTTTTTTGACAGCCGAGCAAAACTTCCGGCAGCACCACACCACTACAGCATGCACTTAAAGGTAACTGACCGTTTTTTACCGGTTTCCATACATCAAGACAGAGCTTAAAAAAAACTCTCCTTCATCGCTTTGTTGCATGCCGTGGTGCAGTGCTTTGCATGCAGTCATACAGGCTGCCAATGAAACCAGCTGTGCTGGTGCCGCATGGTTGTCCTTGTCTTCCACGCAGAGTATTTGACCATAGAATGAGCACGCAGGCAGTATGGAACCATATCAATGGCTATACTTGAGGAGCAGAGTTGAAGCATTGCCAAAGCTTTGTTTTTCCAGTCTGACAAGGAGCTCGCCAAGTGTTCCCGTAGATATTTCCACTGTGTAGCTTTGTGACAAATATATATTCCAGACAGTTATCGTTGAAATGACGAGATGGTCGCGAAATCTATGCAAATGTGCTGTTGCTGGAAAAAGGTGGACCAAATGTTTCCGCAGTGTGAACTAGCCATAAGAGTGTACATTGTGTGACAAAATGTTCCATCAAAAACAATGACTTGTTTCAGCTGACTTGGCATTGAGTGCGACGGTAAAGATTTGCTCGAGCACTCTTATGATAACAGATAAATTCTTCACCTGATTTCATCCAAAAACTTTAGTAACTTACCATATGAGATTCACATGCTCCTAAAATTGTGCCATGGCACCTAGTTAAAGCAGTGCTATGAGGACTCATTGAACAGAATATAAAGTCCATTGCAGAATTGCAGAGTCGATCATAAAGACAGTATAAAAAAAAAAGAAGTAGCACTGCAGCAAAGCATGCCATCTCTTATTGTACAGGTTAAAGTGCACATTACAGTAGCCACTGTTGCTGTATCTCGGGTAGTTTTCCAGCATATCTGGCTGCGGTACCTTGTTCTTTCAGCAGTTTGATAGATCGCGGCCGTCCCACTGATCTGGCGCAGTTCAATGTACACTCCTCTTCATTACACCCATCCACAGCAGAGCTGCCGAATGCCAGACTAGAAATTTATGTCTGGCAAACACCCATGCAAGAGTGCAAGAATGAGAACGAAATATATCATAACTCATGGCACTTTTGCAACTCGCAAGTCACACTACACAACAATGTAGCCGTACTGATGCTCTGTGGAAATGTGGAAATGAGTGGTGCCAATTTAGTTTTTCAGCTGACAATACATGTCATGCCATATGGAATGTACAAGATTCAAGAATTTGTGTTTGTATGATTTCAGCAAGATTAATAAACATTTTGTGCCTCTGTGAGCATCAAAATGTCGTTGAAAGCAAAGCAATCATTTTGTACCTGGTGGCTGTGGCAAAAGTAGAAGTGGTGCAGTGCTGCTGTGGTAACTATGGTACCAGCTGAAGGCTGGTTTGTACTAAAAGTTAAAGAAAGTAATTTTGTTTCATTTCTAACAGATATCTCTGACAAGTATAACCAGTGGAGTGCTGCTGGGGGAACTATGGCTTGTACCAGCTGAAGGCTGGCTTGGGACTGAAAGTAAAGAAGCATATAAGATTGTTTCATTTCCAGTAACTATCTCTGACACTTTCTACATTACTCAACCTATTGCAAGTTATGTGTAAGATATTTGGCTTCTTACATTTGCTTTTTAATTCCCTTGGTTTGTGTACTTGCATTTTTTGAAGACCACTAGGACAATTTTACACTCCTCCACAGTAAGTGGGCACCTTAGAGGGACTGAAAACTGAAAGGATACTGAAAGGAAATAGTGATCCAGGTTACACTGACTGCCAGGCATGAGATGACAGCAAATATGCTCTGTACCAAATATTCGCTTTTATAACCAAGGTATTTGTATTAAGGCAAAAACCTGCAGCCCCATTGCGGGAACATTTACCAAAGCGGACTTGTGTGACATAAATATGACAGCTCTCAAGAAACAACTGTAACCTTGTCAATAGGAAACAGCTGTGGAATTATGAGGACAGTAGAGTGGCAATTCAAGAAAAGAATTCAGTTTGCACCTCTGTACCTAGTTCAACCACTATGCAAGGATCTCTTTCTCGCATCTTCATGACCCGAGAGTGCTTCGACCTGAACACCTAATGCAAAGACAACCGTGCCATGCCAAGGAGAGATCATAATGGGTGAATGCTTCATTGCTGCCTGCGAAACTTATAACTGGTAACATAGAAAGTGAGATTACTATAGCCTGTAACTTGAAAGGTCAAAAGACCCAATTATCAATGTGAATACAAGATAAAACGGCAGAGCTAATGTAACTTTATGCTGCAGCTGCAAGTTTTTGCCGTTCTGTTGCATTAAGACATGCTATCACATGAAAGCATATAAAGACAGAAATCAAAACGAGAGAAAAAGACGTATATCATTTTTTCAGGAAACGCAAAGTGCAGTGTTTAAATTACCATTTCCTTCAAGTATCTACGCATCATATGTGCTGTGAAGGAAGTTAAAAGGAAATAAAAAGGATGAAGACTGTACTCTAGGGCTCAAAATAATTTCAAATAATGTTTTCATTTACATGCAGTTACATCACATGCAAATGGGCATTTTAACGCGGTAGCGTTAAGGAGCTCGTGTCGCAGAAAAGCCGGTGTCGTCGGCGTCCAGTGAGCGATAAATCCCGGCATGCACTTCATAAATAAAAAGCAAGTTCCAAGATGGGCTCGGTGGGAATCGAACCAGGGTCTCCGGAGTGTGAGACGGAGACGCTACCACTCAGCCACGAGTTTTTTTTTTTTCTTTATTGCATGGAAAAACTTCCGTAAAAAGAGACAACTCCACTTACTTAAACATGTCCATGTCTAAAGTTACCGGGGTGCTTAATACGTGCCCGTCATATCCTCAGCCCGACAATGGGCAATCATCTGAACATCAAAAGTCTGGTAGACATACACATGCGTCTAGATACGGCATCCAGTTTGGAGGTTCTTCACGTGCAGCATATATACTCACCAAAGCACACTGCTCCCGAAACACGGATTTCGACGATCTTGGTGGCTCTGCATGCCTGTCGATCATGCGGCTTTTCCAAAGGCTGAACAGTCCCATCAACACAAATAGATCGTAAGGCACGACACAGTTTTTGTCAGGAGGCAAAAATCTAATTGTATAAGGCGTAATTTCAATGTCCTTTTTAAGAGTTCTTTGTAGTATGTCCCAAAAGAACATAGCATCACGGCACAGAATAAAGCAATGATCAATTGTCTCAGGCACGTTACAGAGACGACAATTTAGCGACCAGGGCACAAACATCTCCTTATTGTGAAGAAATGTCTTGACAGGCAACGTCGCTGTATGTAATTTGAAAAAGAACGTTTTTGCAGCTGCCTGAATGCACATTTGCCTAACACGCTTTAGAACAGTGGTGTCCAAAAACCCCAGATAAGGCTGCCGATACAACGGTGTAGGGAAAAAAGACTCAGTGAGAGCCTGGGTCATCTGCTTTCTCGAGAGGCTATACAGGTAATCTACAGAGAAACGCACAGTGAGAAAATTGAAAGTGTCAGCAACCTCCTTAAGGAATCCCCATAAACGCCGCTCACGAGCCTGCCCAGTTGGTGCGAATAAGTAAGGCAAATGTGGACTAAGGCGCCTAATGAGCACAGTTACAAGAAACGGATGGTTTGCCGATTTGAAAAAGAAATAACGGGAGACAAGTTGATGCACAAACAAGTGAACAAGGCCCACTCCACCAGACTCTAAGGGAAGAAACAAGTTGCCACGCCGCATGGGCTCCCATTGAGAGCGCCACACAAATGTTGCAAATATCCTGTGTATAACTTGTACTTTGCTCCTCGCACAATGCAGGACTTGAAGGACATACGCAAGCTTTGCAAACAAAAATATGTTACAGACCTGTGCCCTAGCAAACACTGAGAGTTCCCTACCCATCCAAGCCTGCGTTTGTCGCCGCATAGGTATGATTTGTGAATCCCAGTAGGCTGCGCTGTTACGAACTTGGTGCAGCGGAACCCTTAGGTACTGAAGAGGACTACAGTCCCAGCATATGCCTCCAAACTGGCTTGGTCTAGTGCCCCAGTGTCCCAACCAAAAACCTTTGGATTTATCTAAATTAAGGGCCGCGCCTGATACATCGCAGAACTGTTCAGTCAAGTGTAAAGCCTCAAGTACACTCTTTTTGTCAGAACAAAAGAGGGCGATATCGACCGCGTAAGCTAAAATCTTAACTTCACATTGAGCCAGGGAGAAACCACGGATGGCTGCACTGTTAATTATACTGAGACAGAGGGGTTCCAGATATAAGCCAAACAACAGTGGAGACAGTGGACATCCTTGACGAACAGATGATTCCAGTGGTATTGGTTTCGTTAGCTCCTGATTAACAATTAGTCTTGTATACGAGTTCATATAGCACAGCCTTATGCCTTTGAGCAAAACGTAACCAATGTTTGCATTCTCCAAGACCGCGAACAAGAAATTGTGCCGAACTTTATCAAACGCCTTCGCCAGGTCAATTTGAATCAGAGCTACTTGGCCTGTCTCATCTGATACTGTCTCGATTACTGAAAGTGCAATATGGATGTGTTTGAATACTGCGCCCTCTGATACCACATACCTGATGCGAACCTATCAAGTCCATGATAACCAGCTGCAAACGAGAACAAAGGACCTTGGCAAAAATTTTGTAATCAACATTACAGAGGGAAATTGGACGATATCCTTCAACAGTTTTCAACCGATTAGTATCTTTGCTTTTGGGTATTAATATTGTGTGGCCTGAATAGAAAGTGGGAGGCAGGAAACCCACATCATAAGATGCTTGGAATACTTCCATCAAAACAGGCGTTAGGCAAGGCGAAAATGTTTTATAAAATTCGCTAGTAATACCATCTGGGCCAGGAGATTTCTGGTTCTGAAGGTCTGAAATGGCTGATTTAATTTCTTCCAAAGTGATGGGTCCCTCTACTACAGCCCATTTCTCATCGTCTAGTCGAGGAAAGTTCTCAAGTAAGGAATTATAATCGAAACCCTGATTTGGATCTTTACAACTGCCGAACAGCTTTCGATAATAATCATAGAAAGCAGCAAGAATACTAGGAGCATCACTATATGTGCAACCACCATACTGAATTTCTAATATTTCCTTCGTAAGAGCATTCTCTTTTTCATCACTGAGGGCCCGACGTGAAGGTTGCTCGTCAAGAAACCTTCGAGTCCTAGATCTTATTAGGGCCCCCTTGTATTTTTCCGTCGCAATTTGTTGAACCTCTGCCTTTACGTTATTAATTTCTTCAACATAGGCACCCGGGCTAACCCTCTCTAGCTCATGTAGCTCAGTTAGAGTGCGCCCAAGCTCACTAAGGTGGGGTCTCTTTAGGAACGCGATTCTTGCAGAGGCTTCAATTGCTAAGTTTTTGGTTTCCTGTTTGAACAAGTCCCATTTTTGAAAAACTGACAGATCATGGCGTGACCATATTTCTTTCAAACAAGTAGGTACAGCACGCTTAAAGATTTCATCTGAGAGCAGACAGTTATTCATTTTCCACCGTTCCCACCGAGGGTGAAGTATCTGCCGACTGTACCTCCCTACCTGAAGAGACACCATACAATGGTCACTGAAGAAGATGGCCCGCACCCAGTAACCAAACAAATTTGCTAACATGTCTGCAGAAACATAAATTCTGTCAAGGCGGGCATTAGAGGAGAACTGAAAATGAGTGAAATGAATGCTGTCGCCTTTTTCCTGCCCCACATCCACAAGGTTATATTCACAAGCCAAATCGTTAAGTAATGCAGCACTAGGGTCATATCTCTTACATAATGCTGACCGGTCCTCATCCCTACAAACACAATTAAAATCTCCCAACAACATAATTTTGCGATCTGTGCACAAATGATTAACTAAGGAAAGAAAAAAATGCCTTCTGTCTCGCTGTTTTACAGGGGCGTAAACACAAATAATTCGCCACTGCACACCTGAGATTGTGAGGTCACAGCATATAAGTCGTCCCTCGCCATCTATGCAATAAGACATGGCTGTCATCTCTAGTGTTATGGCCAAAAATAGCATACACCCTCTGGACAAGCCTCTAGCGTGGCTAACAATAATGTTATATTCCGGCAAAAACGGCTCAAGAGCAGCTTCCGTCTCTTCATCGGAGGACAACTGTTTCCTGAATTGCTGCTACAGACACACTCCATTTCTTTAACAGATGTCTTAACTGCTGCTGTCTCCAACGATTACGCATACCCCTGACGTTAAGGGTAGCGACTTGATATGCTGCGACTCTAGCCATTTTGGTACTAGTCCTTTGAAACATCATCCCCTGGAATGGGGTGGTCCGCATGCAAATTGGCGGCCTTTCGGACAGACATCGCCCTCCTCTTTAAAGTCACCCTTCCTGTGGCCTCTACACAGTGTGGCTTCTGGCCAGCACCATCGATACACACCTCATCATCTGCGGGACGCTTCAAAGGCACTGTGTTGCCCATGTCCTCCTCTGAGACACTCAAGGTTCGGCCCACGAACCTGATTGGAGCACATCGCTCGCTGCCACACTGACAGCCGACAGAGAACCGGACGCACCAGAGTTCGGCGCCACAGACTGCTCTCTGTTACCCTCCAACGACGAAGGAGAATCAATGACGAAGGAGGATAGGCGAGCATCCACTGGCAGTATCTTCCCAATTGATTCCACAGGAGGCATATCCAGACGTCCTTCAATGACAGGTGGTTCTTGGGCAGCAAGCGCAGCACTCTGAGTGGCACTCACAGGCGGGCCCGGGTCCCGCGGTTTTGGCTCTGGAGACGCTGGTTCTTGATGGCCAGTCACTGCAGATTCTACCGAGTTGGTGTGAAGTGCAGAAGGCTTCTGGTCCCCATCAATTTGAGGTTCACGACCTAACTCACCAGTTACATCAACAACCTCTGACACATCCATTATATGTTCCGACGCCACGTCATCTTCTCGTGACCACTGGCCTTGACGCAGTCTATCGGCATAACTTAATACACAGTTCTCCACAGTATGGCCAAAGCGCCGGCACTGGGTGCATCGAGGCGTTCGGCACTGACGCCGTACATGACCTACCCGGCTGCATCGAAGACACAGTGGAGGTCTTCCTGAGATAAGCACTAATGCCTGCACCCCATAAACATTAAGAGTGTGAGGAATTGTACTTGCTGACACTCCGTCCTTGAGCGTGAGGGAGATTTCACGGTTCGCCGTTTCCATGTGCTCCATCCCTGGGCACCGCCACTTTTCACGCTCCACAGATTGAATCGTTCCATAAGGCTCGAAAGCTTCCACAATCCTCCGGTGCTCCATATAGCGTGGAAGCCAAAGG
>JAJIZL010027654.1:99892-115706 GCA_023969395.1 Amblyomma maculatum
CCTATATATTGCAGGTCTTTTCAGTGCAATAAACCAGATGTAGTAGCACTTGTCCCTTGTCCCGCCTTTTCTCTCTTGTGCGTGTGTTTTTTTTGCGCTAAGGATGTCGTCTCAAGCTGAAAACCATCTAGCCCGTCTAAAAGTTCTTTTAAACCATTCCGTAAACTGTATGTGTATACTTATTTGTTTGAAATACTGGATCATTAGCATCTCGGATCCAAATGCACTGTTTAATAAAATACCATGTTTAGTCTATCGTAATAATATTTGCTTCACTTGCAGGTTATCTTTGTATCTGATTCTGAACTATCGGAATTTAATGCTAAAAATAATGCATTTTTGTGTAGGAGCCAACGTTATAGATTTCACTAATTCTGTGCCCAACATTCCCAACGTGCCCGTTTTAATAATCGTTCCTAGCACGCTACAGACGCCTGGACGGCCAATCGATTGAATTCCTAATAACGAATTCAATCGATTACTGTGTTAAGGTCCGATAAGAAAGCAAAAAAGTTAATACCTACTCACTTTAACTCCACGGCAAACTGCTCATTTGTAACGCGATTCAGACCAATCGAAGAAGTTAAAGGAGACCTTGATTGAAGTAATACAGAGCAGGCGCTCCGGAGTAACTATCAAAACTAAAGCACGTTGCGAAAGCAGTATGGAAGCTCTGAAGCTGGGCTCTCTGCGAATGGGAAACGGATGAACGTTACCCCAAGGCAGCACAAGTATAAAACCTTAATCAGGATGGATTGAGTTTAGAAAGAGATTTTAATGCTCAAAACTGTAGGAGAAGTCGGAATTGACTCGGCAGACTTCTGCAGCAGTCCTATTTGCGTATAATGAAAATCTAAGTTTTCTTTTACAATGACCGTTCCAAATCAACGTCGCATGGTATCTTTACTTTTTCGTTATTTGCTTGTCGTCTTTTGCCCCAAGCAGATGGCTTCTTCTGTGATGTGAAATACGAGGCTCTGGAAGAAATATATGTTGATGCTTAGCTCTTCAGTGGAGATTTTATTTAATTCTATGCGCAGTTAAACT
Organism: Amblyomma maculatum; assembly: GCA_023969395.1. Lineage (NCBI taxonomy): Eukaryota > Metazoa > Arthropoda > Arachnida > Ixodida > Ixodidae > Amblyomma > Amblyomma maculatum. The sequence goes on from JAJIZL010027654.1 coordinate 100,940, forward strand.
AAGCGTCATTTTCTTTTGATTTCTTGCTTCCAGCGCACAGAGATATTCGACGCAGTTTAGGCTTAGCATTTATTACGAACATCCACTCTTAAGCTTAAAATTTTGTTTTTTTCCCCCGCCAAGCTAGAAAGATCCGGAATTTCAGGTAAATTCAATGTGCAAATTTCAATCTGCACTGGGCAGTTCATTAGCGAGAAGCCTAAGTAGATCAATCGAGTAAACAATTCGATATCTGAGCTCAGAACTAACAGAACAGCGATATTTTATATTTATATTTCAGAGGAGCGGAAATATGTGCATGTACATGAGAAAGAGGATTTTGAAACATATTTTAAAACTAGGATAATGCCAAACAGCTATGAAACGGCAAATTAAAAGCATTTTCCTTGCCCAAATATTGAGTTTGAGACGGACTCTACGGTAAACCATCCGTCAGGGTCCGTCTGCATTTCCTTATATTGATAGGCATATCACTTTTGCCACAGACCATTTTCTCGTCTTTTTTGGGCGCAGATAGAAGCAAGATGTTTTTGCTCGACTATAGTATGCATGTATAATATATCTGTGCCTTCAATTTCGTCTCACGGACGCCAAAGTTACTAGCACTGCTATGGCTGGCGCTTTTTCCATGCACGAATTAGGTACACAGGTCGCAGTCCCGTTTATTGGCTGAAGATAACATGTCAGTGATAATTCTTAGTAAAGTTTATCATTTTTTGAGAATGCTACGATAGCTTACGGCTGCTTTTTGTTTTCTTGAAGATAGTACACAATTTTAGTCACTCGAAGGGACAAAACGACAAGATCTCAGAGCTACCTTTGCAACCGCTCACAACATTCCGGCGCCTTGCAACCCCTTACCAACCTGCTAAAGCACACTCGTTTATGGTAAAAATGCATTACAACACGTTATAAAATTGAAGAATCTCATCAATGGATAACTCCTCTTTTTTTTAACGCAGCGCAAAAACGACCAATCGGCGCTTGCTGCGGCGTATAATGACCCTAAACCATTGACATTTGTCATGGAGGCAGTATCGACAATTAGTGCTTAGTAATGCGTACAAACGCATTTTAAGCGCGTTAGGTTTGCTACTTACGTTTGTGCATTTCATGACTGTCCTAGGAAATGGCGTCTGATTATGTGATCTGTTGCCGTAGCACTGCGGTCTAGTGTTACGTCATTGGAACCACGTGACCACCCTCATGCAAGCTAAGGGGGTGACCGAAGGGGGTCCAGTGTGGTGCGCCAACCTAGGTATGACATGATGGACAAGTGAGCATCAGGTGAAACGGATGCAGCGACGTCATCACCACTCCATGTAAGACAAAGTGGCTCACCACCATGTCTAGGACATCACCAAGCAATGACCTTCGTGGTGGCACACCATCATTTCTAGACAATATCACACCAGGCGTTTACCAAGTGAACCGACCAGGTGGTGCGCCACCATAAAAACGAAAGGCCCAACTCCAACGAAACGTCCTAAACATCGGCGCGTTGGTGCACGTTCAGGCGGGTGGTACGAGACGTCAGCAAGCTCTAGCGAGGAGCACAATAATATCGACGTCAGTGTTGACGCTGCGCTAGAAGCAGCTCACACAAGTAGGTATCTCATCTGCGTATGGCTGCCTGTCGCTACTGTCACGTGGCTCTACATCACGGCATCGATGAGCGGCTTCTTTCCAGCCGGAAAATAAATTCGCGGTGGCAGCGGCAGCGGAGCGCGGGTGTCTGCTTCTAGATGCGCGCTAACATAGCATAGAATCACGTGGTAGCAGCAGGGGACATCCGGTGCAGGGTGTTCAACGGCAGCGCAGAGTTCAGAATAGATAAGCACTGCTTTTGGCGCCTACCATGTCGTGGCGTTCACAGCCCCAATGGTCAAGAAGTGTCAGTCGAGTTGAGCCTTAAGGTTGCAACTAACCACTGCAAACGGACGGGCTGACAACTGTGGCAGCGTCGTGAAAGCGTGAAATAGACCTATGCTTTTCTTCAATGTTTTTATTCAGAGTTAGGCAGGTTAGGTAAGGTGCCGGCTAAGGAATGTTTTTCTCATTGTCCTGACGGCCAGGTCTTCGTGCCGGAAGCTAGGATTTCCGGTTCTCCTTAATAAGATAACTATTTTATTAGCGTGTCATTTGCTTTGATCGTTAACCTTTTCCTGAGTGATCAGCATTCATAAAATTTATTCAGACGCGCGTTTTCTAGGTTTTTGTTTTTCTTCTGAGTGTGTAGAGGTTCTGAGGAGCTCATGAAAGATATCTTCATGTAGAAGCAGGCGAATAATGTGCAGCCCAAAGAAGTTTAAGTGCAAGAAGTGTGAGGGGCTGGTTCCGGTTAAGCTGAAGGAAAAAATGTCTGAAATAATAGAGGAGGCGCAAGACGCGGACTATTTACACCACTGCTTGCTAACTTAGTGTACGCCATGACATGTTTGAGCAAGAGAAAGCCAGCTTAGGGTCGTGTTTAGTTCGCGGTAGGAAGAGCTGAAAAGCGTACACTGTAAGGACACCTTCCTAAAATGGAAGGAAAAATGGCTGATGCTGCTGTTCGAGACAACAATAGCGCACCTTTCGGTGAGGCCACGGGGCTGGAGCAGGCGCTGGGAAGGGCAGCGAACACAGAGTAGCTGAATCGTGGCCTGAGCGGGGGTAATTTAAATAATAGAAGCAAAGAAGTCGAGGAAACACCTGTAGGCAGAGGAAACAACGAGGTTACAAGAGAAGAGGACACTGAAAACCGGAATACGGAACCAACAATTGGGAGGCAACGACAAAGAGCTCCGATGCCTAAAACCGAGGATTCTAATATGAGAAACTACAGGTGAGCTATATTGGAATGTATAAATGGTGATAAGCAAGTATTAGTCGGTACTTTCCGAGGCAGGACAATGACCGTGGTTCTGAAAGAAACTAAGAAAAGGCTACGGAAGAATCCCACAGGGCGTAACATAATGGCTGTTGCGGCAGAACAGAACAACTGCATCGACGGTTACGCTGCACAGTTCGCGGAGAAGTTATCATAAGACCTTGGAATTTTCATGGCGATAACAAAGTGGGTTCAGAAAGTGTTAGGATAGCGAGGAAGGGTGAACAAGGCATTGTGCGAGCCAATCAAGAAAAAAGAAATTTAAGCATAGAAAAAGAGTTTGAAGTGGCAGAAATAATCAAGGAAGTGCCTAGAGCAGGTTTTTCCAAAGGCGTTCGACGACATGACATCCCTTTTAACATAAGGGTGGGAGAAAAAATCGGCTAGCTCATGGTGGGGGGGGGGAGGCAGTAGCTTTTTTAAAGGGTATGCTTGCGCTCTGGGCACAGGAGTAGTTGGCAGTAAAGTCAAACGAAAATTTAGCAAGGGGGCTGCGTTCAATAAAATGGCAAAAAGAGGTCTGGAAAGAATACTACAAACTAATAAAATTTGACACCACGATCGTTGCATAAACATGCAATGGGGTATAGAGATAGCGAAGGGGTAGAAATATACCAGCAATAAATAACCGCGAAATATATGTCTACACTCTGTCGGAGGTGCATCTCAGACTTGGAAGATCCACCTCTTAACCATAGCTACTTCTGCGAAGACTACAACAGAACAACGAAGAAGAAGCATGAAGGGGTATGTATGTTAATACACTAAGAAACAAATTGGGGACGCATAACATATCTGGCTGCCAGAAACAAATGCGGGTACAGGTATATGAATATGGGCATTTTATTTATTATACAAGGTACAAATGCAGACAGAAAACAAGCATCTCGATTCCTACCGGTAACATGCCGATGAGAATCTAAAGGAGACATCGGACCCACCACATGCCCAAAGTATTCTACACCAGCTGCAGAAGTAGATGTTCGCCACCTGCTGTGGACTAGTGCATAGACAAGGGCATCAAGGACACAAATTATGCGGGAAGTGGGAATGATCGCGACAAGGGGAGGGGACTTCTCCAAATGGCTTACAGACATCAAAAACAGCGGGAACCATCTCCAGTGCCTTACAGAAAATATGTTACATGAATTTTTATGATATGCCTTATGGCAAGCTGATGGTAAGCTGGTGATCTAGACATTAAAAGTAGAAACGTAGGCTTGAAAATCAATATGCAGAAGACTAAGGTAATTTTCAAGTCTCGGGAAGGAACAGCAGTTTACATTAGGTACCGAATCACTGGAAGTAGTAGGCGAATATGTCTACTTAGGACAGGTAGTAACCGCAGATCCGGACCATGAAAAGGAAATAACAAGAAGATTAAGACTGGGATGGAGCGCGAATGACAAGCACTCGCAGATTATGACTAGCAGCTTACCGGTATCGCTTAAGAGGAAAGTATACAACAGTTGCATCTTACCTGTACTCACCTATGAGGCTGAAACGTGGAGGCTAACCAAGAGGGTCTACTTAGCTTGAAGACAACGCAGAGGGCTATGGAACGAAAAATGATAGAGGTAACATTAAGAGATAGGAAGCGTGCAGAGTGGGTCAGAGAAATAACTCAAGTCACTGACATTCTAGTGGAAATCAAGAAGAAGAAATGAGCATGGGCAGGACATGTAGTGCGAAGAGAGGACAACCGATGGTCGCTTAGGGTAACAAACTGGATTCCAAGGGAAGCAAAGCGTAGCAAGGGGCGGCAGAAAGTTGGGTGGGCGGATGAGGTTGAGAAGTTCGCAAGGGCCAAGTGAATGCAGCTAGCACGAAACTGGGGGAATTGGAGAAATATTGGAGAGGCCTTCACCCTGCAGTGGGTATAGTCACGCTGATGATGATGATGGCAAGCTTGCGCAATAAAAAAAATCTTGTTAAATGTTTCAGTAAAGGTATAAACTAGTTTGGAGCTATGCCATTGTTATATTATTGAGATACTTCAACGGTGGCATCGAGGATCTGGATGGATACACTGATTTCAACGGGAAGTTAATGCTAGACTTCTGTGAACGACATAACCTGGTTATGTTAAATAGACGAAACAATGTGAGGTTTAAATCACGTTGGAGGCGAAAGCGGCCATTCACTGATCTGTAATATCGCATGGAATTTAAGGTAAACTCACGAAGATGTAAATTTAAGAAGGACAGTATGGTTGGGAAGGTATCATAAACGTATTAGGATAGAGCCAGGGGCCCTCTTCGTAAGAGAAACGGAGGGAAGGCAAAACTAAAACGAACAATTAAACAACGGACAAGTCGCGCTGATAGTAGCCCGTATAAAGGAAGCGATTGAGAAACTCCCCATGACACCGTGGAATTATAATTAGGTAGAACTACCTATAAATCCGATTAATAAACCAACAGTATCAAACCACTGGTACCGAAAGAAATTAGGATGCCGGTGAAATAAGGAATTTAGGGGAAGCCATCGAACAACGACGAATAGCTTCAAGGGGAGGCTCAGCTATATCAGGAGAAAATAGGCCGAAAATGGTAATCTTATCAAAAAAAAGAAACTGGTCTTAGAGGCTCTCGTAGCAAGCAAAATAAAGCCGTCCATCCATCTCTGGACGACCGGTATCCGTGATGCAACTAAAGGCGGAAAAAGGAAATTCTAGAACCATATAAGCTCTCAAGGTTGTTTTATAAAAATCAGAGCAATCAAGAAAAAAATCTAGATACCGAAGGAAAATGCAGAGATTGAGACGACGCTGAAAACTACATTACGTCCGTTATAGCTTAGTCATTTGGAAGTACCGCAGAGTAACTGCCCAAATCAAGGAGCAACACAAGACAACGAGATAGCAGCTGAAAACTTAACAATCTGAACTCGAAAAAAAAAAAACGGATGCAAAAGTTTCTAAGTGCTCCTCCGCAGTACCTGACCAAATTCCAATAACACTGAATATTGGCCTCGGTCAAAAAACAAGGAAGGTTTGTAAAAAGCACTGAAAGGCGTTATAAAGAATAAGCAAATGCAGGGAAGCGGGTGGCAGTGTAATTCTACAATTCAACTACGATAACATTTGTAAATACCGGCTGGCAAGCGGTGAAATTAAAAATGCAGTCATGACAAGAAAGTGAGGAGATACTTAGAGAACTTCGAAATGGTTTTTAGAAATGGTAGCCTGTTCGTGCTCAGCCAATGCATAAAAATAGGTAGAGCAGAAAAAAAGCCCCTTATTTAGCCTTCGAAGACACAATCTGGATATTCGACAACGTAAATAGGGTATAGTTCAGAACATACTAAATGATGAATGCATAGGCCATGAGGGAACAAATTTCATGCAAAAAACATGCCGAGAGAAAAAGAAGAAACGACAAGAACGGACGTAATGACAAGATGTCCTCGATCATCACTACTGTTTATTATTTATGTCGTAAATATGGCAAGAAGGTTAAAAGAGGGTAACCTGGGTTTTATTTTCTCCTGTAGATCAGGCAGAAAGGTCGTACAGCAGCGCTTCCCCACTTTTATGTATGCTGATGATATCGTATACATTTAGCAGGACCAGGAAGACTTGCAAACTCAAGCTAATTCTTGTGGAAACGAAGGGGACAATCGATGCTTCCGTTCTAGCGCACTTTATTTTTTTTTTATTTATTTAATTTCGATACTCTCAAGGCCCGGAGGCATTACAGAAAGGAGGGGCATACAAAATCTGCCGAAGTCTTCTTAAAATTTTCGACATCAGTGATGGCAGTGATGAAGGCAGAGAGGTGGTTCTAGCCATTCGCAGTTCGAGGAATAAATAAATTCAAACAAAGTGTGGTTCGGCAGTGCGGGATCCCTACCTTGAGGCTGTGATGAATGCGTGAGGATATATAAGGAAGAAGAATTAACTGATCTTTGACAACAGGATTAGTATAATAAATGCCGTGAAAAAGACATAAGCGAAAATATTTACGGCGCAGAGAAAGCACAGGAAGTCCAAGGGTTGATTTTATTGCAGATACGCTTGCAGTTCATGAAAAATTAGAAACAATAAAGCGGGCGGCGCGGTTGCGAGTATTTTCATCGGTTCTACCAATCAGGTGCTTAACATACAAGGCCATGCTCAGCCACTCTCAGGTGGTTAGGTATAAATAATGTAGCTTAGATACCCGCACACAGAGAGTAGATGTATTTACAAATATTTCCTGGTCGTCGTGTGTTGTGACCAGGGCTGGGGACGGGGCTGGGCAGAGTGGCTGGTGGGGTCTGAGCAGAAAGGGCTGGGGCAGAGCTGGGCTTTCCGGGCTTTCGGCCGATAGACCCGGTGTACGGTTTGCACTGACGGTGCAAGGCGAGGATGGGGATGACCCGCACCCTTAACCAAAGCTTAAAGTTAGGCAAGATCTGTGCGGACACCAGAAGCATCGTCAAGATGCCCAAGGATTGTGAGTTCGCGGCATCTGAATTGGCATTTCGACGAGCCGAGCTGCAATTCGGATCTACGGAAGACGGAAAGAATGCGCGTCAGTCTTTTGAGGCGCGCCGAAAAGGTAGAACAAACAACTACCACGGGGTAACACACGCCTATAGTCTATTTAAAGCCGCGAAGCAAGGAGTCCATCATTCGCTCAACGGTAGCTGGCGCAAGGCAGACACCGAATGGAATGACTTTAAACTGTTATTATCAGTCCGGTGTGACAAATGCGGTCTTTTCATGGTCTTTGTCATCGACATCAATTTGCCAATACTCGGATCAAAGGTCGTTGGAAGAGAAACATTTGGCTCCGTGAAGGCAATCCAAAGCGTCATCAATTCTTGAGAGAGGATACGCGTCCTATTTCGTGATACTATTGAGGTTCTGGTAATGAACTCAGAAGTGCCAACTCCTGTCTTTCTTTTAACAAGGACAACTGGTGAGGCCCATGGGCTCGACCAGGATTCTAAGATGTCTTTAGTAAGCATTCAGCTTAATGATGTTGCGTTCTGTACTGGAGACTTTTACCGACGTCTGTGAATGGGAGCGGCGTCACCGGTGTTTATGCGAGGCGTAACCAAAGAGGTCTGAGCTAAAGGGCTGTTATCGAAGTCAGATGTCGTGAAAGGAGGAAAAAATACATCTGAAATTGTCAGTTTGTTCTGTTAAAGGTCAGGAGTAATAATCTTTGTTTATTAGTCAGATGGTGTGACGTCCGACACGTGGCGGCTCGCCGAGAGGGGTAAACAACCAGTAACAGCTGATACAACGCATTCAGAAACAGGGCACAGCGTGGCGAACCACATGCCTTTGGGAATCGTCTGAACGTGTGATGCAAAGTTGGGGACCGGAAGGAACACTTGATTGTCAGACATAGGGACCAATGTACGCGCAAGGCCAACGTTCCGTGCATGAGGTACATCAAGAGGCTAGAGTAATGATGTACTGGCCATCGTAGACCGGTAGGACAGACAAGAACGATACATAGGTGACGGCTTCGGATTGCAGGCGGTGAAAATTGACAGTAAATAGGCGGTGCACAACTGGACCCGGCAGCTCCTTCGTAAAAGGTAGGTCGAGCTGAACAACACTTGTGACACAATCAATGAGGGCAGAATGTTCAGAGAGAAAGTCAAGGCCGAGGATTAGGTCATGAGGGCAGTGTTCGACAGTGAAGAGAACAGAAGTATGACGGCCGGCGATTAACACACAAGCTGTACACATTCTAACGAGAGCAGAAGTGCAACCATCAGCGACACGGACAACAGCTGAGGAGGCAGGAGTGAGCACTTTACTTAGGCGATGGCGGAGACGGGTAATCATAACGGAGACGTTCGCTCCCATGTCGATCAGAGCGGTAACAGTGATCCCGTCAACGTCGATGCTAAGCATATTCCGTCGGAGCTGGAGAATCGGAGGGTTTTCGGGTCGGGTCGTCAGAGCAACATCACCTTCAGACACTGCAGCCATCAGTTTTCCGGACGACATTTAGCATACGGTTCAGGAGATGACGGGCGGGGAGATCGGGGCGACGGAGAACGACGGCGGTAGGGCGGCCAGACTCTGAGCGTCGGAGCTTGAGAATGGCGGTTCACAGGGTGATGAAGAGCGGGCGGGAATTTGCATAATCCGTATCGCGGTGGTAGCTCGATGGTGGACGAGTTCGGCAGTGTCGAGAGAAGTGACCGACTCGGGAACAGTTAAAGCAGATAGGCCTGTTATCAGGTGTTCGCCGCTCATTTGAGTTGCGAGGGTAGTAAGGATGTCCAGAACAAGGTACCGGGGACACACGGCGAGCATCTGAGGAGGTAATGGAGCACATAGGTTGGATCCCGAGATCGGCGAATTTTTGCCGGACGACAGCCTCTACAAGAGATACCGTAGGGGCGCTCTGCGGTACCTATAGTTGGGTAACTGTGGGAGACACTGCTTCTAGCTCCCGGCGCGCAAGTCGTGTCAGGCTGTCGGATGTTGGCCGTGGGCAGAGGACAAGGTGGGGTTGAGTCCACGCAGGACGACGCGCAACCGTGTTTGGCAGCCGCGTGAACTGAGAGGAAATAAGGCGACTTTTCGCAGGTTCAAACCGGCGGCTTTCTTTTAGGATCGCGTCTACCGTTCCGCAGTCCCGTGCACGAGCAAATTGAAGGCGTCGTCTGCTATTCCCTGCATTACATGACCAAATTTATCGCTCTCTGACATTGCGCTGTCAACGTTCATGCAGAGAGTCAAAACGTCCGAAATGTATGACAGATACAATTCTGTGCACGATTGTTTTCGGCACGCGAGCTCCTTCTGCGCGGCTAGATGACGTCCGATTGTCTTACTAAACAAGTCAGAAAGTGTCCGCTTGCAGAGGTCCCAACTGGTTAGTTCCTCCTCGTGGGTCTCGAACCAGACCCTCGCAGTGTCCGTCAGGAAGACAAGACGTTAGCCAACTTCATAGTCGGGTCCAACCTGCTGTGTGCGCTCACGCGCTCGTACATAGCGAGCCGGTCCTCCACATCAGCACCGTCCACTCCATTGAAGGTTCTCGGATCACGCGTGTGGGCAGTGGTGACGATAGCCGGGGTGAGGGACACCGATGGTGCGGCCTCATCGCAGGGCATGGCTGAAGAGCCGGGAAGTCGAAGACCTGTGCGGAGTTCCGTGCTTTCTGTAGGCCACCCAGCACCTCAAACAATAATGTAGCGTAGATAGACATACACAGAGAGCAGATTTATTAACAGATATTTACAAAGGGGTAGCTGATCATACGAACAACTTCAGTCCAGCGGTGCCCAGCACGAATCACACGGAGCTCGTCGTCCTCGCGTTCCCCACATTCCACAAGCGGTACAGCACGTTTTCCTCGTCGTCCCTTCACTATATACCGTTGTATGGATACACGAGGGACTTGCATGTATAAAAAGCACGAACACCATATTGTTATAAATGGTTGAATAGGTGCCGGGATAATCAAACATACGTCATTGTGGAGATAAACAGGTATTAGGAATTGAGCGTATTTGAAAAGCACTTATCGCGCCAGGGCTCAGTTCTCGTAATATGGTTTTGGGCCTAACGACAGAGGTGCAGTCGAGATCAGAAATAAAAAAGACAGTTGTTGAACGATTAACACTAGGTATCCACAGCAAAGCTACAAACGAGGCGGACAATAAGATATGGGCCGGTGATATTTCGAAGTGCGTGAAGCTAGCGTTGACTGAAAATGGAGGAACAAACTCGGACGCCTAACCGCTAAGTGCGCCGGTTTCAAGGCGGAGAAATAAAGAGCGTTAAACAGCGGCTAAATAACACAGAAAATAAAATTCGGTACATTCTATGGAAAAGCAGCATAGTGTAGAAACATATCGAAGCTGGGAAAGGCAGATCAGGAAGGAGTCTTTATTTGGAAACTCAGTAGGCACCGGCCTACTTTTTGATGCTAGATGCTGTCCCTTAGAACACTCAACTACAAAAATAAATTTAACCAATTAGATGACACATGTGCAGTGTGTACTAAATCCGCAGAAAGAACTCAACATCTTACAATCAAATACGATTATATCCATCCGGATCTCAATGCAGGCGCAGTCAGACTCTCTGAGGCCTTAGGGTTTAGAGACACCAGTGGTAGAATGAATGAATATGTTGTGCATGTTATCAAAACGCGATTAAAATATTAGTGGCTGAAAAGCAGAAAGATGACGTAAGTGTAGAAAAACATTTAGTAGCAAAATTGATGGAATTGCTGAGAGGTTTTATAACAGCATTCAAGATATGAAAAAAAAAGTGCCCAGCATTATAGAAAATTCCGCCATCCCGTTTCAAAGCGGACGCTCTTATAATCCACCCAATTTATCCATAAAGTGTGATTTCACGGCAGGTTTCCACATAGCGCACGTGCCGTTTCCAGGTCAGAAGTTACCCCTTATGAAGTCGTTCCAACCTGGACGGGCATAGAAATTGGGCCACACTAAACCAACATTGCTGTCAAAATTGTGATCCAAACGTTTGGCGCAGAGTATTCAGATCATTGAAAACTATTTGGTGTAATATAGAGCACAGTAATAATCGTCGAGCTCAGGCCCAGTATGTGCGATGAATTCCCGCCGACGACTTTTGGTCCTGGTAACACTAATGAGGGGCGACCTACGGAGGGCCCTGTTGGCCTTACCAGTAATTGCTGAAGCATGCCACTTCGTCTCAGAGAGACCCACTTTGTCGCAGAACTTCGGAGGACCGTGGCGGCCTAACCACAAGTCGCAGAGGGATGACAAATACATATTGGTAATGCTGGTCACAAGAACACATGCAAATGTCGTGGTGGTAATTTCTCTCAAATTAAAGTTTCGTGAATAAGAAAGAAACAATGTATGCACTAACCAGAGGATGTCTGTAGAAGTCAGTCGCATGATAAGGAGGTGGTAGAAATCGAGTAGTAGAAAAGGGGAAAAGTGGTCAATTAATGATATTGCATTCTACTCTTGAGAAGGACTTGAGCATCTCCCAATTTGTTATCCGAGGTCATGTATAGAGGTGAGTTCGTATGAACTTTTGTAATACTCCTGTGTTAGCTAGCCGTATTTTAGATCGCATCTAATTTCCCTACTGATTGCATTGCATAAGAAAAAAAATTGGATAGAGCTAAGCTTCATTACTTGGCGTTTCATGACAACTTGAGCTAAATTTACATGTTGCCGAAAGGTGTCAATCGTCGGAACACTGCGGTCCTCTGCCTCATGATTGCCCACATAGAGGTAGGGACTCTTCATATACCGCTCTTCACTACAGCAACGACGCAGCGCCCACCTCTAAGTCGCAAGCAACCGTAGTTCCGGCACGGCTGCGGCTCGGCTTACCAGTTCTGCCAAAGGGTTCAACGCCCCCCACGACAATCTTTTCTTTTTTACATTCTTACTATAACATCATTTAGTGGCTCCTCTGTCTGTTCCAGGCGATCTTCTTCAACCATAATAGATGCACCTCCACGGTGCACCGCTCTGGCAGCAGCGGATACCGTTGTGCCCGCGCAGAATTACTGCCAGCGCTACGTTGGTTTGCCCAGGAGCACCCCCTTAAACTTAGGAGAAGCAGATCAACCTGCAAAAAATGCAGGATTGCAGTTAGCTTCGCTTAAGAGCTTAATATCGGAAGTCCGTCCTCGTCCTTCTCTTCTACTTCTTCGCTCTATCTGCTCCGTCACTCTTCTCTTCTATCTTGCATATTTATGCACTTTTTACAATTTCATTTCTTTTCTTTTGCTTCGTCGTCGGCGACATCGACATCTCATGACTCCTCGACAGCTGAGAATGAAGGCCTGCCTTCCCGAAAAGTGAGGTTATGCAGACCTCAGAGTCAATTGCGACCTCTCGCGGACACATCTCTGGAACCTCGCAAACGAGAGATTTTCACCATTTGCCTAGAAAGGCTTTCGTCTCAGAACACACTTCCTTACTCTTATAAACACTAGTCAGGCACTGTTTAAAAAGACAGACACTGTTTATAGATTAAAAAGTGTCATTTCGGCAACATTACCTCATATCATAATTTCCGAGTATTTCCTTTTATATGTATATTTATAACTCCTGTTGGAGAGTTTTCTATATATTATTTTTCATTTCTAGATTTACCCAAGAAGGATACTGACGTCCTTCTGCATCAAGGACTAGGCAGAATAAAATATTCCCTGCCTTACCTGAAACTGAGCAGAGAAGCAGCAGTGACCATTCGAAAACTACAAACCAAGAGTCCCGTCTACGGCACCTTGCTACACAGGATATCATCCACCAACTGGAAATATGAATGTGCATTATGTAACGGGCCGAACACACTACAACGTAAGATACCGAGATGCAAGGGAACACATGGTACCAGAACCACAAACCTAACGGAGGAGTAGTAGGAGATCCAGCTGTCATGCCTCAGCCTGGCTGACCAGCGTAGTCTCGCCAACCGGACTAGGGCGATAGCAAGGTTCACGGCTTGCTGGACTGAGGAACTTGGCTACATTTAGCGAATATTTCACGCATGTTCTCAACAAAAGTGTCTATCTTCCTCCTTCCGAACTTCATATTTTTATAACTATACGCCGCTTCTAACCTGACATGCATGAGCAGCAAAGTAACAAAATAAAAAATTAGTAAACTACGCGCACCGGGTTACCTCTTGAAGGCGCGGCATTCTTATAGCTTTAGGTTAGCTGTATCGCACTGCATTTGCTCTCTCGAGAGCCCCAGGGTTTGCATTCTTCTCACATTTGTCATATCGTCCGCCTCTCACGCTAGTCGGCACCCCACCGAGTGTTTCTATTTGGCTGCTGATATCCGGTTGCTCAGTCCCCTGAGATCGCTACAACCACCAGTCGCCTTTCATGCTATCTGTTCCGTCTTTCACATTGGATCTCCCTCAAAATCAGTAAAAATGGACAGGAAGAATTCTCCCTCAACATTTCGACATCTTCCGAAAACGGGTGACGGCAAACGAAATAACTCCAGTAAATTCATTCTGATTACCGCCTGCCCACCGCGGCAGAGTACCAATATTTCTCTTACTATATTGCACGTCTCAACGCTGACGCTATATTCTCAGCTATAGAATGGGCACTATATGGCGAAATATATTTTACAACGACTTTTGTTCTAAATAGGCAAACTACTAGACTTCAAACATGATTTTAGCGGAAGTTGCAAAAGCGCCATCAGTGCACGTGCAGCGTATTCGCTGTGTTGGAAATATTGCTGAATTCGTTCTCCATTTACAATGCTGCAGAATTAGTAATGCCTCAGGACACAGGGAGGGAAAGATTCTTGCCGAAACACAGCTACGACAAAAATATGCATGAAACAAATAAACGCCCTCTAAAAATATGTATGCACAGAAAATACCCGTAAAGGGGAAGTTCTAACTCACTCTTTCCTCCCATTTTCTCTTTTCGATAGTCTATTTATATTCGCTGAGTTATTCCCTATAGCAATAGGATTGCTTCTGCTCTGGGCAAGCTGCTTCCATCTGGAAGGCCGGAAATCTAGCGCAGTTTAATGCATCTCTGTCAGTGCCGAAACGCGGCTGCGGAAACTAGCTTGCTCTGCCATCAGTGCTGTGGCTTATAGCATCCTATCTGCTAGCGACCATGGCTCCAATAATGGCCCGCAAATACACACTGGGTTCTGTCATTGGCCCGGGGTAGAGAACCGACTGAAGTATATAAGACAGCGGAAACGGCTAGCAGCTCGAGTTGTGTCATTTTTGCTGGCCTTCAGATTAGGTGCGATAACAGGACGTTACTGCGAAGTCGCACCCATTTCGCCCGCGGTGCGAAATAGCTGCCAAATGCTGTAACTTCCCGGAGGAACGAAAGCGATTTTTGTGTTTGTAAGTTTTGTCGATATCGTCGGGTGAACGTTTTCCATCGCCGCCATTTCGTAGGATGTAAGTATTTTCGTTGT
>JAJIZL010027654.1:116106-148473 GCA_023969395.1 Amblyomma maculatum
AAAAAAAAAACAAGGAAACTTCATCACGTAGTCGCTTTAGCTACTTCATAGCAATGTTATCACATATTTGTTATCTACTATTATAATGATATACGCCGCAGAGATGGCCACCACATGGACTGTATTTGAAGACTTGTGATATTTACCTAACATTCAGTTCTCTGCAGAAACCAATGCAAATATATTTTGATGTCTGTGTGCATTTCCTTGTCGGCACGACTAAAACGATATCGTGTCAGCGAACAATGCATTATCATGCAGCCAATATCCTATTCCTGATTTTATTTTGGCACACTATTGCTACCACGAGAGAAATATCAGAATTATTAAACTTTTCTAAAGAGCCGCTAAAAAGCCGTGAATTATGTGGTTGTCTCAAACAACAACTGAGAAACGCTGTAGCGCTACCGAACTGTGCACCTGTATTTACTTCCGAATGGTATCAAATCAAATCAAATTAAATCAACTTTATTCAGCGTTTTTGTCCTGAGGAATAGAAAAGAAATGCTAGGGTAGGAGCAAAAAGCTACAAATGCAGAAGCTTGACGAGGCTCTTACCTCTTATTGACAAGGCCAACAGACTGTTACGTTTTTACATATATATATGCATGCAGAACTTAGAACTAGCGAAAAAAGTATCCAAAGGAAAGTACAACAAGAGAGGTGCTATGTCTGAAATTGTTTTGATGTTACAAATGCACATGTATCTGTGTTAACTCGTCGCAGACTATTTACACATATTAAGATATTAATTCAATGCACAGAAAACGGAAGAAACATATCTAACAGGGAAACAAAAAAGTTGTCGCGCCAGCAGCCCCAAAGGGCTAGATACAATCGAGTTTACACAAGTTCACGTAATAGAAGCTGGAAAATAGACGATGGCAAAAGGTTACAATACATCCGCAGTACAAAAGCGATTTGTGTCGGAGAAATTAACATAATTAAACCCACATGTCTTCAAGAATAAGGTATTTCTGCCACTTGTGTTTGCTAAGGCTATTTATGTCTATATTTGTATTTTGTACGAAATTCAAATATGTAGGCAAGTGGTATTGCAGCATGTGTCGACCCTGATTAGTGCAGGAAGAGAGTATAGACCAGTATTCCGGAATGTGTACATGCACTATTCAGGGTATATTAGTCATATGACAAGTTTGACACCCTTACAACACCCATGTTTTTCTTGAAATGGGTGTTCTTATCTGTTCGCACCCTTTTACCCGCACTCAGAAATTCTGGAGTGTTGAAAAGGTTAATTTAGTAAGATGCACCCTGCCTATCTCCAAGGGTGCAAGGATGTTTTTGATTTTTTTTAATTGAAACATCAATAACTAAAATTTCAGGATAAGGGGAGGGATCAGCGTGGATTTCGTTTACAGAATGACGAAGTCTGTTCAAGTAATTGTGAAAGCAGTACAAATGTTCTCACGGTGCTGGTATCATGTGCTCCTTACTACACATTCAGGCGCTCGTTTTTTTTTTTTTTTTTTTGCAAATGGTTGCAAGAAAGAAGAAAGCATACGGTATGCCGGGTTCAGTGTTCATAATTAGGCTATATACAACAGCAACACCTAGTGAGCGTCGTAAGTAGTGAAGCAATCCGAGATTAACTTGTAATGCACTGTACATTGGCGTTGTAAACATTACATGTTTTTAGTATCCATTCTCGGTAAACTTACGAAATCTGGGCACTGCAATACGCTGGTCAGAGTCCATGCATCACATATAACCTTAAGCCAACATTTTCACCCATCCCGGTACCAGCGTATCGCCGCACGATATGCGGGCTCAGATTGACGGCGCCAAACGGAGCGCGTAATGCTGTTGCGGAATTAAAATTTGTCCAGCGCTTCTTCTGCATCCTGACTGATCTAGGAGAAAGTTGCATATTACTGCAGGCGCATCGTTAACTATGCGCAGCTCGTAAACATTAATGCTTGTTGCTATTTTATTTGGCCACTGATTTAACTCCTAGACCACCGCCACTCGACCTCACCTTCCGGCTTTCCTGCCTCGCATGATCCCACTACGAGTAGCCAGATGCCGTACATCACTGCACCGGCCTTCGAAGGTGACCACTGATGATGGAGCGTAGAGCCAGCGCAGCGCATCACTCGATCGGTCCCATCGCTCGCCGTTGGGAGAAGGCTTGCGTTCTTGAATTCGTGCTGCCGATCTGTGCTACGCGAAAGAACGCTACCTGATCACTACTCCGGTTGCAGCAACGCTGCCACCCGATACTCTGAACCGATGAAGGAATGAGCGCCTCTTAAAAAAGGGGCTGCGTTGAGAATAGCAGTAACGAAAAATCGAAATGTAGGGCATCACATATTCATTTCAAATTGGAAAATGAACATTCAGTTAAGCTCAATTTTCATGTATCAGTAGTTTTTTGCGCTCCATGTACCCAGAGAGCTGGAGGCCGACAGCCTTTCTTTAAAGCTCCTTGTTACCTCGTTATGGGCGCATATGAGAAAGCGCTTTGCTTTGTAATTAACTATTCCATGTTTCAATGCGGGCTTGCCTCTCATTCTAATGCATGCCCTGAGACCGACCTGCGTGGCGACAGAGCAGATTATACATGTAATTGTAGCAATCGTTCTGGCTGCTGATGCTGTGCGAAAAATACACGTTTCGTTTCGAGAGAACATCAAACCCGAAACCGAGACTGCATAGCTGCATGTCTGCCGCCAGGTAGCCACCGGTAGCATCGTGGTGACGCTATTTGCGACGTATTGAAGTGACCCGTAGTGTTTTTGAGTGCGTATTTAACTGCAGTTGTGAGTAGTTTCGGTCACTGCTATCAATGTGTCGCCTGACATACATTCGGAACAGAAGTGGCCCTCGAAGTTCCCTATGTGCTTTGCTACCTTTGTTGTCTTCACGGCGATGCTCGACCTCCCTCTGAAGGTAAGCGATCTTATGTATTGGCACATGGTTGGCGCGAATTTTAGAACTGATGTTTTACAGAAAGCATGCCTGTCATACTGCTGAGTTTGACGCTCAGGTAATTACAAGCGTTACAGACGTGTTCGGAGCTCGCCGCCGAGGGGGGAGAGGGTGGGGTGCGCTGTACAGTAAACATAAAGAGAAATCATTCGATTTATACGATTATACCTGGAAGCCATGCATGCATGTTAGAGGTTACTAGCGCATACTGTATAGGACCTCAGCGTTCTGCCAGGTTTAAAATTTGACAAGTTTGAAAGGAAAGGAGAATGCGTTTGTTCGATTTCCATCTCGTCCAGAGGTTCCTTCGCACATGTCAATTTTTGATGTCATGCGCTCTCATGGTCTGTATTTTAGCTCTCTGTGATACATTGCGCAAGCACAATATTGAGACAAATTTTCTCTATCTTCTGCACAGGCGCTGGCCGCTGGTTTGTGCATCTGGTTGCTTTGCATTTCTTCCATGCTGTCTTCAGTTTAGGCGACAGCTTATGCAGCACGTTCGGTCGAAAAGTCGTCGGCATAGTAATACTAGTAGTAGTAGTAGTAGTCGTAGTAGTAGTAGTAGCAATACTAGGAGTAGTCATAGCATTAGTTGGCACAGCATGCCGAAAATAAGAGTACATAAAAATAAATAATGGTAATTTGTGCTTCTAGCGATAGATGATTGATTGGCGTGCGATGGGCGATGAATAGTTGATGCAATCATTGTAATTCATCATTGATTAATTGAAAAAATAAACTTAGAAAAAGAAGGCTCAAAGGCAGGAAAATGCTCAGACTAAATGCTTCATGTTACTACTTAAGAAAATGTAGAGTGTAAGTGACCAATTCTTTATTCAAAACGAAAAATGAAAATGCATTCAAAGTTATCAGACTGCTTAGAACGGAAAATCAATGTTTTGTGGTGCTAAGTATCGGTGTATAAAAGAAAAAGATTGGAAATGAAAAATATTGTCCGTTTGTGAAAAAGCACTGCGCGATAACCTCTACAGAGCGTATTTTATTTATTCTCACTTCTGCCACATTTTTGTTCTGGCCACATTGCTCAATTGTATTTATGACAGCATTACATTGTCTGCAGGACATACCACAGGGGGCTCACAGCATTGACTTCGTAGCAACTGGAAAATATTCAGGAGCGGCATGTGAACCAATGGTGCGTGTTCTGGCTGCAGTGTTTCTCTTTAAGTTGTATTATGTGTTCTCCATCCTACATAAATAATGAAAAATGTATGTAAGTACTCCAGTAGAATTTTTTGCTGGGCTAGTTGGTGCATGTTACGAAATAAAGAAGCGTCAACAATGAACAAATACAAGTGTGTCACGGACAACTTGTATGAAAGAGCACTGAACAAGGGTAGAGGGAGGTGTCTAAGTTCGCAGGTCGAGCCAACGTTTTGACGAGTTGGCTTGTCTTTGTCTGGGCGGAGAGATCATCACCGACAGGGGTTTAAATACTCTGAAAAGGAAAAGCTAGGGAGCAGGAGGGTGCGTGAGAAGAAAGTAGGTCAAGAACTGAAAGAAAAATAGAAAAAAACATTATTCGGTGTGTATTTATCAGCATAGAATCGGTGGTAATCCTGTGGCCTGAAAAAGAAATAAAAGTGGCAGCAGCAGGAAAAACTACAATGCAGGGTACATGACTAGTCAGCACAGTCCACGGTTTCATGGACTACAGTCTGGCAAACATTGCAGAAACAAACATACACTCGTCCAAATGTTCTGAAAAAAAGGAAACATGACATTTCGGGGCCTGTACGGGTCCCTTGATCACATATAGAGCACTGCATGGAACTACGGAGGCCTAAATGCGGTTAACATTGGGTAGTGTCAGACTGTAGACCTCTGGAAGATTTCCACGTGTCCTATTAATAGCATAACACGAGGCATGCTCTTAACAGGACACGTGGAAATCTTCCAGAGATCTACAATCGAACACTATGCAATTTCAATCGTATTTAAGCCGTCGTCGTCCCATGCAGCGCCTCATGTTATCAGAGGACCCGTACGGGCCCGAAACTTCGTGTTTCCTTCTTCTTATTTTTTAAAAAAACATTGGGGCGAGTGTATGTTTGTTTCTGCAATAATTAGTCGGCACCTAAAGCAGTTTTAATGCAGACACACTTTTCTTGAAAATCAACATGAATTCCTAAAGGTCCTGATAAGTAGTATATCTGCAAGGAAACAATTCTCAGAAGCTTTCCGCAAAGTGGAAGAGGGAAAAAGAAACAATAATAAAAGGACAGTGAACCACAGTGGTTCACTGTCCTGTTATTACTGTGTTTCCGGCTAACCCGAGCCTCTGGACCTGCTGCTCAAAACGTTTGTCTAGCATGGACGCATGATTTAGTAATCGCTGATCCTAAGCATGCCACTGCTATGCCGCCCTTAGCTATCTTCAAAGGCCCTGAATAATAAATAAGTAAAGGCTTTTCAGACCACTGTAGAAAGGAACAACAAACATGATCTTCGTTCCCTTCCATTCAAACATCCAGGAATTGGGGCTGATTTCTTTCCAGAGTTCTGATTTTTTTTTTAATTTTGATATTTACTTTCGAAATACGAAATGATATCAGCTTCAATCTTGGCTGTTGGAAAAGAAGGACGATCACATTTGTTGGTTCTTTCTACATGAGTCGGAAAAGCCTTTAATTAGTTATCATTCAGTGCATTCGAAGATAGTTAAGTGCGGCATAGCAGTGCCATGATTATTAGCCATTACTAAATCATGCATCCACGATACAGACAGAAATTTCAAGCAGCAGGTCGAGAGGCTAAGGTTAGCCGGCTTTTTGAATGAAGTGATAGCATTTGCTTGCAATATAATCCTGAAAAAGTTAGTCCTTTAGTAAACATGATCCACAGGGGCATTCCAGTAGAGATAAAAAGAGGTATGCAGTGATGCCATACATCCATCATTTATCCCATAAGCTTGAACAAGTTGGCACTAGATATGCGGTTGAGGTATTATTTTCGGCTCCTAATAAGCTAGAACAATTTTGGGCTTTTTTTGACAGAAGAGCCAAAGAATGAAAACAAAAAGAAGCAAAAAAAGGCTGCCAAGTGGAACATGAGGTGCATTGTGAGACCATGTGGGCATGGTCTATGACACATTTTAAATGAGGCAAGAACTATAATATAGGCCACACGGAGAAATTCATTAAAACGCAAAATGTCTGAATGGTGCTCCTTCATAAAATTTAGCCCTACATTACTGAGACTCACCTGAACAAACCAAGTGTGTTCAATGTGTCAAAAAAAGCATGTGCTCCTCTTTTTAACCTGGCAAAATTTATGTTCAGACATAAAGATCAATTGACAACGGAATTGTATGAAGCCTGTTTACAAGAACAGCAACAAGTGCATAAGCACCCCTTCAGTAAATACACATGAATGAAATTTCTTATCCGGATACATAATGTCCGTTGGGGTAAGGAGTAAGCGCTTGCATTTTTGGTTGTCTTTCGTAAGTATATTACTTGTGTATTTTTCAAATAAACTGCGGTTGTTAGTGGCA
Source organism: Amblyomma maculatum (assembly GCA_023969395.1). Lineage (NCBI taxonomy): Eukaryota > Metazoa > Arthropoda > Arachnida > Ixodida > Ixodidae > Amblyomma > Amblyomma maculatum. The sequence continues at coordinate 122,579 of JAJIZL010027654.1, forward strand.
CTTCTCCTTTCTTCTCATTTTTGTCCCCTGTCGCAGCACTGGTATTAGAATAGAATAGCTGACAGAAAAATGCTGGGTATATAACCGGACCTTTCACATAGCATTCTTTGATTGAAAAAAAGCGTTTGGCCCAGTCGGGCAGGCAATCCTCACTGCAGAATCTGGGTGTAGACAAGTGTCACGAAATCGGCGCACATTTTCATCAAGCGCGAGGCCCACGCGGCGTCGCGTGGAAAGCATGTAGAGAAAAGCCCCCTTCCCAGCGCGGGAGAGCGCGTAGCTTTGTACGCGTTGCCGTCACCCTCTTTCCCATTGCCCGGGGAGGACGGCGGTTCATCGGACTGGAATCCGCCAGAAAATTGCAGAATCTTCTATGGGACCTAGCCAATGACGACGCGCGGCTTGACGGGAGGAAGAGAGAGCGCTCTAACCAGCGAAGCTAAGTGTGTGTGCGCACTAGCTTTGACGCGTGTTAAGAAACAGACGCGGCGCGCCTTATTTAAAGCGACCGCGCCGCTTGTTGAGTCAGTCAGTCAGTTCGTCAGTGTTTTGCGACGTGCTCGCCTGTGCTTCGGCTGGACTCCCGTGGATCACCCGCTGCTGGCAAGCCCACGGACTTTCAAGGGAGCGGCGCTCGTCTCGTATGGCGGCCACATCGTGACTCTTGAGGCGTCGGACTGCAACAGTGCCCTGTGAACAATTTGGTTTTTGTTTATGTAACTCTCTCGTGTTTGATCTGTTGTAAAGCCTGTGTTATTGAATCATTCTGTAGTTGCATGCTTAGCGTTTGTATTCTGTGAACCTCTCGTCTGTTGTATTTCAAGTGATCTTGTGTATTCATTTGTATCGTCTCTTGCTTTACATAAATTGTGTTTTGTTTGCTACTTCTGACTCCGATCCTTTCTCTGGTTTGAACTGGCAACCACTGGGCACCAAACGACCACCCCCTTCTGTCACTACAAGGTAGTTGAATTCCGGCTGGGCTTGCCACGCAGGTCGAGGGCATCACCTTTGCGACCGGAACAGCTACCCCCACTCACTCAAAGGGTATCTGGGAGTGTGCGCACCGTTAAGGGCGCATCGTTAATAATACCCCCCTAATTATTAACGAGTGACAGCAAGCCATATGTGAAAGTACTGGAAGGTATCTGTAGTGGCTGTATAGCAGCCCTTATTCTGCATGAAAGAGGTAGCAAAATTGCACTACAAAAAAGCTGTTAGGGAGGAGACACGATTTCCTCAGTGCTATTCACAGCTTGCTTCGAGGAAGTATTCAGACTTGTAATGGGAGCAGTTAGGGATAACAGTTGATGGAGAATACCGAAGTGGTCTACAATTTGCTGATGACGCTGCCTTGTTAAGTAATTAAGGAGAAGAACTACAAAAGATGTTTGGTGAACTAGGCAGGAAAAGCAGAAAGAAAGGTGGGCCTGAAAATCAATATGCAGAAGACTAAAGTAATGTTCAGCGGCCTCGAGAAGGAACAGCAGTTTACAATAGGCAATGAAGCACTGAAAATGATACGTGCATATGTCTACTTAGGACAGGCAATAACTGTGGAATCGGTGGGTCAGAAAAATAACTAAAGTAAATGACATTCTAGCAGAAATAAAAAAAGAAGAAAGGGATATGTTCCGGGCATGTATTGTGAAAATAGGATAACTGATTGTTGCTTAGGGTTACAAATTGGATCTCAAGGGCTGGAAAGCATAGCAGGGTGTGGCAGACTGTTAGATGGGTGGATGAGGCTTAGTTTGTGGGTGTGAAATGAATGCAGATTGTACAGGAAAGGGCTAATTGCAAAAATATCGAGATATGCCTTTGGCCTTCATTGGGTATAGTCTGGCTAATGGTGCTGTCTAATGTAATTTGAGTACGATCAATTTAGGTGACCACATGGTGATTGGGAACCTCCACAGTTCGGCCCCTGGACATATAAAAATTGGATGAACATCAATGTCTGACGTAATTTGAGTATGCCGAATTCAATGCATACATCCAAACAAAGGCAGATCCCCTCTGAAATTTAACTTCTTGCGATTTTGTCTAAAATTGCTGTCTAATCATATTTGAGTGTGACCAATTCTGCGATGACTTTCAAATTTAGGTGGGCCATATCGAAAACTTGGCCAACCTCTGGATCCCTGAGATTTGACTTCAACCAAATTTTTCTAGATTTTATGTCTAGCTTAAATTGATTATAGCTGACTCAGTTGTGATTACCTGATTCACTGGGCCACTCCCGAAATTTGGTTTCTTGATTCCTATAATTTCAACGATAGTAAGGGCAACTAAGTAATGTTTCTAAACAACGAAACACAGAACTCGTAATGAAACGAGGCTCGGAACTTGAATGCTTGTGAATTTCTGCACATGATCAGGCTTAAGTGCGCTGCTATAATTTTTTATTCCAGCGCTACGGCTGAAGCACCATTCGAGGGAAAGTCCCTAGTGGTGGAATGACTCCTCTGATATTCTGACATGAATGTGTAGCCATCTACTATGGCAATGCATACATTTTAGTCACAGTTTGTGAGCTTCGAAATCATATCATATTCAGAAAATTTTTGTTCCTGCTCTCAGTATTTTCACTGGTGCAGCTCTAGTTTTTGGTGGACATTGAGCAGTAGGACATTCAGAGAATCTTACTGTCAGCTTTCATAGTGCCTTGTTCTTTCTAAACCAAGCCTGGACCACAACCTCAAATTTCGCTTATTTTTGTGTCTTATGTTACAGATATCCAAGCTGCATGCATCTTTTGCTTGCTGTCCAAACATCTGGAGCAACCGAAAGCAAAGGGAGCAACTTATGTGGCTTTGGTGAGTTAAGCTAGCAGTATGCTGTACACAGTGCGTGCTAACTGGAATATTGTTTTGGTATTTAGACCCTCGTATACTGTTGAAAGAAATCGTAGTCTCATGTTATTGGTAATATTTGTAATTGTAATGTGGAGCCTGAAAATGCATTTTAGATTTGGACTCGATGTTATTTTGTGTTTTTGCGCATATTATTTGAGCACAGCTATGCAAAAACATTTGAAGGTAGAAATCACATCCCTCTGTGCATGAGAATGAAGCATCAGTTTTGTTGGTACATTCCTCTTCAGGACTAAGTTGCGATGGTAATGTGCACACGTAGAACTCTTTAGTCATATATGTGACCAGGGCCCATACTAGACCTGGCTATTGGTGCAACAGATTTTATTCAGTAGGAGTTTTGCACTCAACAGAAAAATGCCTTCTACATATAGGTGCCTGAACAGGGACAAATACCAAGGTACTTGAAGCAGTGCCACAATGTTCCACACATATGTGTCTGACCTGCCTGTTCTAAACACTGCACTGAATATAATAGCCAAGAAAAATTGATCAAAAGGGCTTATAGGCTCGTAATTAAAAAAGAAATGCCTGAGACTTAGGCAGTTTTTTGATAGAAATTTTGATGACGGACTGCTTTGTTGTGCCTTGCAGGTTCTAAAGTATGAAATATTTTATCAAACTGCAGTAACAGCTTTTGCTGACACAAATTTGTAAGCCAGTAGATGGCAACAATGCTGTCATTAGTAGAAATAGCGAACATTTTAACTTCTGTTCTTCCTTTTTGTTTCTTATTCAGGACAAAGAGGAGCTTATACGCCATACATCGAATTCATCAGCATCTTCCTCGCAGAGGCACAAGAAACTTTGTTTTTTTAATTCTGTACTCAGTGTTCCAAACATCATAGAAGGTGCCATAGCATGTATGGCAGCACACTGGCTTTTTGTATATTTGTTCAGCTATTTTCAGCTATTTGTTCAGCCTGATGCGCATCATTCAGCGCTTCATAGCAGCACATCAAATTGCTTTTGCCTAAAGACCATGCCATGGTCAAGCACATTATTTCTTGCAATTGAGAATCTGCTCTTCTAGCCTTGAAGTCAAAGCCATATTTTTGATAGCATGTAACTATCTGTTATGTCCCCTGAATAGTTTCATTATATTGTTTTGCAAGAGTAAAGTTTCATGTGTGTTCATTCTCGTTGAATGTTTGAGATGTTTTAAACATTCTGAAAGCAAGAGAAAGCAGCTGTGTTGTCTATAGCACATACTGGATATTTTGGGAAGTGCAAGGCCTTGACCAGTTCACTGAGCATTTCTTGGCCATACAGTACATAGTAAAGAAATTTCCAAAATGAAAGGGAGGGTATAAATGTGCAAGATTAAAAAATGTGCGAAGGTAAAAAAATGTTCTTTACACCCATTGTGAAATGGTGTAACTAGCATAAAACACCTTTCCCAGTTTCTGCTGCAAAAGGGAGAAATGATGAAAATTACCTTTTGTATCGAGCAGTCGACCGGAATGACGAACGGCACCGTCAGGGAACAACCCCCAGCTTTATTGCGGATCGTGCATATATAGGACCGTGGGGAGAGAAGGCAGGGTTAAGAATAGAGGAGGCAGTGCAGCACGTTTCACATGACCTGGTGATAACAAACGGGCACCGGCACTGATATGATACATCCCCCTCCCTTTAATAATAAAAACCAGTCGTTAGTGATTTGTTGAAAGTTCCTGTCATAGCCTAAACGCCTAAACGCATGGGTTGCCTTGTGGGTCGCGTGGACTGCCTTGGGAGGGGAGGCTGTGCCGCCGCAGAAGTAGCTGTAGGCTCCTGAGGTGGTGAGGTGACATGCTGGGCTCCAGTCGGTAGGTCGTCAGCAGAGTCGCTGCCGTCCGATGAATATGAAGTGAAGCACTCCCTTGTGGAGAGCAAGTGCTGCCGGTTGCGCCTCAAGATGCTTCCGCCGGTTTGAACGTGATAGGACCGTGGTCCGGCAGGTGATATCACTTTAGCATTTCTTTCCCAAGAGGACCCTTTTATCCGTACAACGTCACCTTCTGCGAGGGCTGGCAGGTTCCGGCTGTTCTGGCTCGACTGCTTGTGCTTGCCGACCTGGATGGTCGGCTGCGGGCGGAAGTCAGGTAATGGAGTGCGAAGACTTCTTCCTTGAAGCAGCTCTGCAGGAGATCGGACGTCTTCCAATGGATTCGTCCTGTAATTTAATACACCAAGCCAAAAATCTTAATTTCTTTCGCTTGTCTTCTTAAGAATCCTTTTGATCACCTGCACGCCCTTTTCAGCAAGACCATTTGAGAGCGGAAATTGTGGGCTGGATGTAGCGTGATTAAAGTCATAAAGTTTCGAAAAACGTGCCAACTCGCGGCTAGAAAATTGAGGTGCATTATCGGTGCAAAGTTCAGCTGGGATGCCATATCTTGAAAACATTGCACTGAGCTTGTCAATGACTGTGCTCGCACTCAGATCAGAGAGCTTCTCTACATCCGGGAAATTTCACATTGCGTCATAGGCGCACAAATAGCACTTTCCCCCGTACTGAAATATATCGGCACCAACACGCTGCCAAGCTTGATTCGGCGTTGAACGAAGCGTTAGTGGTTCTGCTGGCTGACTGTAGGCGTACTTCCTGCAGATTCCACACTTCTGGTTCAATGATTCTATGTCAGAGTTCATCCCAGGCCAGTAAACCAGGGCCGACTTGCACAATAAAGTCCGAGCTAAGTCTAGACTTAAGCGGTGTCTTTAGTAAGACCGGACTTTTAAGATAGCTCGGGTTCCGAATGCTTCTTTTCGGCTCCTGTTCACCTGAGTGGCTTCCCTGAACTCCCTCAGCAACCACTTTGGTCATTTTACCTCATGACACAATCTTAAGCCGCAAAAAAGCAATGGCACGGTTTTTACGCAGCGCAAGACTGACGGAATATTTACATCTTACAGCGGGGACAGGGCCAGTGTATCCCTGTATTTCCCTAATTTTTCTACTTAGGTACCTGGCGTCCTTGTGTCTTAAGTAAGAAGGTACTAGAGTCATAATCGTGCAAGCAACTTATTCAAGTCAGGACTGAAGCCCATTCTCGACATCAGTCTTAAGTGGCCATGCTAGCGGCCTATCCTTTAGACTCAGTTAAGCCTGGACTTAGCTAAGACAGTCCTAAGATCGTTTCGTGCAAGTGGTCCCAGTTGCCTAGCTCTTGCTTTGATCTTGGCTATACCGAGGTGGCCTGCACGAATGCGCTGCAATATCTCGGCACGCATGCTTGTGGGAATTATGACCCTGGTGCCCTTCATGAGTACGCCGTTCACAACTAATAGCTCCAGTGCGATAGGCTTCAAACACCCGTCTATAGGCCCGCCTGTCGAAATGCGCTCGATCACACCCTGCAGATAGGGATCCGCCGATGTCTCGCGCACAAGGCGCGTCATTGTTCTTTCACTCACGGTTGACGATAGGACATTGATGGCGTGCACTTCGACATCATCCGTGTCCACAGCGACGACTTCAGCAGGAAGCGGCGACCTTGAAAGCATATCGGCGAGCTCCATCTGTTTGCCAGGAACATACGATAACACGTAGTTGTACTTCAAAAGCCGCAAAAAGAAACGATGAACTCTAGGCGGCATGTCCCCAATCGCTTTCTTAGCGATATCCATCAGCGGCCGGTGGTCACTTTCTAAAGATATCGGATGGCCATACACAAAATGATGGAATTTTTCGCAACCAAAGACAAGGGCAAGTGCTTCTTTCTCAATTTGTGAATATCGTTGCTCGGCTTCTGTCAGGACTCGAGATGCATATGCTACCGGTCTGAAGGTAGCCCCATGACGCTGTAACAGGGCTGAGCCTATGCCAGCTTGTGCTGCGTCTGATGTCACTTTCGCTTCCATATTTGGGTGAAATATTGCCAGTAGAGGTGCTTTGGTCAATGCTTTGCAAATGTCCTGCCAGTCCTCATGATTAAGTGTCCACTCAAACAGCGCATTTTGCTTGATAAGGGACCGCAAAGCTGTCGTTTGCTGAGCTAGTGCTGATAAGTATTTGCTAAAGTAGTTCACAACGCCAAGCATTCTCTGCACCGCTTGTTTATCTTTCGGTTTTGGCATTTCTAGAAGGCACTTCACGAGGGTGTGGTTTGGACTTATGCCTCTGCTGCTAATAATGTCGCCCAAGAATGCAATTTCTTCAACACTGAACTGATATTTTACCTCGTTAAAGGTCAGTCCTGCCCCTTCAGCCGCCCTTAGGACATTATGCAGCCGTTCGTCATGTTCTGCCCTACTGGCACCAAAATTAGAACATCGTCGACATACCCTCGCACACCTAGGAGGCCATCAAATATCTCATTCAGGGCTTTCTGGAACACTTCGCTGGCTGAGGCTATGCCAAACGGAAGGCGTAGAAAACAATAGCGTCCGAAGGGCGTCGCGAAAGTGCATATTTTTGACGAGTCCTCATCGAGCGGAATTTGGTGAAACCCCGCATTCGCATCCAAACGAGAAAAATTTCGCGCCTGCCAGCTTCGCCTCAATGTCCTCTCGACGAGGCATCTGGTAGTGCTCTCGTTTCAGACTCTCGCTAATCTTCCTGGGGTCAAGACATACTCTCAACTTGCCGTCTTTTTTGCGCACAATGACTAATGGGCTTACCCAGTCGGTCGGTTTGCTCATTTTACGTACAATGCCCTCTTGCTCTATCCTGTCCAGTTCGGCACGCAGCGGTTGCTAAAGAGACAGTGGCACTCTTCGCGCCGGCTGTACGACGGGTACGGCTTCCTTGCGGAGCGTTATTCTGTGTTTTCGCTGAAGGCATCCGGTCCCCTTGAACAGTCCAGGAAACTGCTGGGCTACGCCTCCCGCTGTGGTCGTGACTGCCCCTACCGCTTGTTGGATCAGGCGCAATCGCTCGCTTGTTTCAAGTCCCAAAACGGCTTGGTGGTCCTTTCCTACCACAAAAAAAGTCAGCGGCCACCTCTCTGTCTCGAACTAGTACGCTTGTTGCAACCACGCCGCAATGCTTGATGAGCCCACCGTTATAAGACCGGAGTGTGGTATTACTGGGTTGCAATGCAGCCATGCGTAACTTGCGGTACACCGACAAGGGTATGATGTTAGCTTGTGAGCCAGTGTCAACTCTAAACACCACTTCTCGGCTGCCCATCTTCGCCTTGATGCGCCACTCGCGGTTGCTGTCGACGGTTCCAACAGCGACGGTTAGCACTTCGAAGCTTTCTTCTTGCTGAATCTCATTTACACCCGCAGTTCTGCAGCAAGACGCGAAGTGGTTCAGCCCATGGCACGAGTAGCATGTCTTTCCATATGCTGCGCAACGGCGATGGGCGTGTACTCGGGCGCAGCGAGTACACCGGCTGTCTCGTTGAGGACGTCTCGAGGCTTTTGAAGTATGCGTGCTCGAGTAAACGGCATCCACGTCCGTCTCTTCTTTTCCTGCTTTCCAAACTTCGTTTTGACGGGCTGCAGTCTCCGCCGTTTTGCATAAAGCAACAGCTTTTCAAGCGTCAACTTTTTGTCCTTTAGCATCTCCCGAAGTTTGGGAGAGTTTGTGCCAAAAACGATTTGATCGCGCACCATGTCGTCGACCATAGTGCCAAAGTTGCAATGCCTGGCTTGTTTCTTAAGATCCCGAAGAAACTGCTCGAAGGACTCCCCTTTTTCTTGAATGCGAGTGCGAAATATGTATCTTTTGTGAACGTCATTTTGCTGCTCGACGCAGTACGACTCGAACTTTGCGACCACTGTATCAAAGTCCTCTTTGCTTTCCCCTGTGGCAAACGTGAAGTTATTGAAGACTTCTAACGCGTCTTCACCCGCAAAGCTGAGAAGCTGTGCAGTTTTCACGGCACTGGATCTCGGCTTTTCACTGCACGACGTTGCTTGCCAAAATATTTCAAACTTCTGCTTGAAGATGCTCCAGCTCTTACAGCCGTCTCCGGTCATGCGCAGTTCTTCCGGGGGTCTGATGGTATCCATTCTTGCTCTTGTATTCGGCAACCGCCACCGCTGCTCTCGGACGAAGGTGGCTATCCCACTTCTGACACCATGTATCGAGCAGTCGACCGGAATGACGAACTAACGGCACCGTCAGGGAACAAACCACAGCTTTATTACGGCTCGTGCATATATAGGACCGTGGGGAGAGAAGGCAGGGTTAGGAAGAGAGGAGGCAGTGCAGCACGTTTCCCATGAGCTGGTGATAACAAACGGGCACCGGCACTGATATGATACACCTTTAGTAAGGGTAAATTTCAACCTAAAATTACCTTTTTTTAAGCATGTAAGGGTGTTTGTTATAGACATTGATATCCACCGTGAAGGGTGTATTTTGGTTTACAGTATATGACAATTCTAAATGTCGATGTAAATTGCATAAGTTGAGGAAAGCTTCATTGTTAGTTTGAACACTGTGTTTGCATTTGATAACAAGGTTAAGATTATGTAACTGGTGTATGGGGAGCACGTTAAACCAAGCAAAATTTTCTCTTGTATGGGCGTCATATGAGGCATTTGCTACATGACGAATTGCTTTCTTTTGTAATAGCATTAATTTGGTAAGGTTGGAGTGAGTTGCGTCCATCCATACAATACTGCAATAATTAATATAGGCAGCAAACATTGAATAATAAAGAAAAACTTATTTTTAGTGGGAAACATTATTATAAACATACACAGCACACCACAAGGTCTTGCCAGGTTTCCCGCCACGCGTTGCACGTGGGAATTCCAATTTAGATGTTGACTGAACGTCACATCCAATGTTCTTATTTCTTTAACGACTTGTATTTGTTCGGGACCGAGTTTTATGTTAATATCCCGACTAATAACCTTCTGCTGTCTATGTACCAAAAACTCCCAAACCGCATAATCAGCATTGATCAACAGTGGCTGCTTCAATTATGATATTAAAAGAGGTGGTTTATTCCTTCAATGAGAACCGTAATAACATAGAAAAAGTTACAAAACATTAGGTACTAACGACAGATTTCACCTATATACTCCAAAATACCGAAATTAAAAAATAATGAATATACACACCCTTTCCAAACATTGCATAAGATTACTTCCCTGCAAGCGGAAAGACAAATACCAAAATACATGGAATAATGAAGAAAATAGTAAGCTGTAGCTGTCATATGAGAGTGGTAGTAATGCGCACAGCAAGCATGTTCCGTAAATTATTTTTATACTGGACAAACACACGCATGGCGTACGACATAATAATTAACAACAGAAACTTCTCTATAAAAAGCACGGAGGCGAGCTTACTGACAACCACATTTTGTTCCCCTACACAGTACTCGAAGAGTTATGGAAAGATATTTTGCTCTATCATACGATCCAATAAACGTTTTTCCACTTCAGCTTACTCATAGCAGATTTGTTCTTTTTCGCATTTTTAAAGAGAACGAATTCCTAAGAAATGGTAATATCTTAATAAATTTTATTTTTCTAGAAAATAATCTAGATTATTTAAACGTGATATTTGACGTATCATGGCCCATTTGCCTACGTACCATGAAACTCATGGAATTCCTTTCTTACACGAAAAACTGAAAAATGATTTTACTGAATGATATATTTGAAATACTGTAAGTTATTCTGGAAAGTAATAGAGGAGAAAGAAGTGCAAGGGTTAGTGGCAAAATGCAACACCTCAGCTCCGTTCTGCTTAGAAGCTGGATCATTGCATAAGAAGTTGGATGTGAATAGACAATTAATAAGAGAAAGACGCGACACGACCCTATGCGCCCAGAGCAAGTGAATCAGCAAGCCTTGGAGAGAATGTAAGCAGACAGTTGGTAATTAATTACGTAGCGATTTCGATTAAACAATCGCCTATTTTTCCACCTTATGTTTTCATATTGAAAGGCTTGAAGCAATTGCTGTTTTCCAATAGTCTTTCAGATATTCTGTATCAACACTCGCCAGGTATAGGGGTGAAATATCGTTTCCCTGCTCAAAGCCTTTAATTGTTAATTACACCGTGCAGAGAGATTATGCTCAGTGAATAGGTATTGAATGCTAATTAGAGCATATGAGGCTGATAGGGCATAAGGCACAAGACTGAATACAACATGGGGCTCCATGCACATAGCACGTGGATTTAATCAATTATCCGTGGCTTATTCAGAGCAGCCTCACTAAATAATCTCCAGGAAAAGCACATATATATTCGCATTCCAGTAAACAAGTAAAAAAGAAGCGTAGACACAAACCCTCAGCCAGAGCTCGTTTAATGTGCTGCATGCATACTAGATTACTGGATACCGGAGCAACGTATAATTGCTTTAGTTTTCACAAATTCGCATGCCGAAAAGTTTTCCCTGTGGCAACGCATGGACGTGAAATGAGTCATCGTCACAAGTGCATCATTTCTGCCGGCTCTCCTAGTGTTGCAGCGGTTATTTGCCAGAGCAGCGCATTCCGAGTAGGAAAGTCATAAATGCAGCCGTGAGGAGACATACAAGAGAGCGCCTTCAGCATTATGTGATGGTCTGAGCGCCACAGCATGCGCACATAATAAGGCGTACTTAAATATTAAAAATAATCAGAGGACACTAAGCTTTACCTTTAAGCATGCGACGAGACAGAGTTAATAGTTTGTCTGCCCTTGCGAATCCTCTTCGTGTACATGTGTTTCGCTACTGATCACTAGGCAAATTTCCTATCTGGGTATTATCTCACACACACACTCATTACCACGCAGTCATAGCTCACGATACCAGACCACGCAACAAAAATATAGCGCCCCACTTCAACCAAGCCTTACCAACGTGTGTGCCTTCACTACCGGGTAGCTTCTCTTAATCGATACCCAAGGTAACTCGGTTAGATTATCATCCCCTGCCCAATCATGGCGTCTCCTTAACGTCACACAACCCGCCGATAAATAATCAGTGCACAGCCATATTTCCTGCTGCTACCATGTGGAAAGGACTTGATTTTTCGCTCTCAACGCAGATGTCGTATTTTCGGCATCTCTCGGCGCCCTGCTACAAAAAAGAAAAAAATCGCAAGTTATCTCTGTTCAGATAACGAGACGGTGGAGCAAACGAAGTGCTTCTGGGGTCCACATTACAGTGACCTTTTCTGCGCTCGTTTGCAGCAGGCACCTGTTGTGTATGTCCATTGGTTTCTCCTAGATGTCTACAGTTCCATCAACGTCCTTACTTTTACAGAAGGGGTTTCTTTTTCTGGTCCAGGCCGTAGTAAAAGTAATCGTAGCCAAATAAAATAAGACAGATCGCAGCCACGAATCCCGGCGATGCTCGCAACAACCCATGAAACGCGGCAGCTGGCCTTCCGAGCTCATTTTAGAAAACGTTCCCAGGGCAGCTTTCAGTGGCGCCCCCAAAGGCTTTGTACTGGGCGTGTAGCGGAAGTCCACTACTTAAAACGACCAGGCGTTCTGCCCTTATTTGCTGAATATAGCATCTACTGGACTCACCGATTTGTCTGTTATTCTCACACACATAACGCTCCTAATTCTCAGCTAGAATTAGGACTAGGCACGGACGTATTCAAAGAATATTGAAATTTGAAGCCTCTCCAATGACCAGTATTAGGCATCCATAGATTTTAAATTTTTGACGTCTTTAGGTGCATAAAATATATCTGCTTCATATCCTGTTTAGTTTATTTTTTTCTACTCCACTGAATATTCTCTGTTGGCCCAAGAGGGAATTGAAACTATAAATAAATAACTTCTTTATGATTGGCAGCACAGCCTACGTTAAAGAGTACAAACAAGGTACTACATCATTAATATAAACGACTCGTTACAGTTTCCCTCGACTGATATTTGCTGCACAACGCCATAGCGGCATCAGGTATCCACGTAATCGCCGCACGTAGATGCCACTTTGCACGATTTTATTGAGGACTGTGGCTAAACACTGCCATAGAGCATATTTCAACGGTCGTTCTTTTGCAGAGGCGCAATATTATTTTTCCATGCAGGAAGATCGTGCCTAAACGCAATTTTCACAGTCTGCAACACCAAGTGCAGTGATCTAGTTCTCAGTACCATTGATGCTTCTAACTTTCCGCCCTCGGCGTCCCTCTCTTTTTACTCTGCGTCGTATTCCTTTGTAGTGCTCTGCCACAAAGCTATCGATTCCATGACCTGCCTGGGCGCAGAAGCATTAAAGCCCCACCCAATTTTAGCGGCAGTTCTACCGCTTACTGCTCGGGTCATAGGCTTAGTGGAGGTGAAAAGGAACACGATGGTTTCACTGCTAGCCCGTCAACCGTTCTGCGTTTCCTGCTAGTCATAGCTAACTATTTTGCCCCGCAGTGTTTTCTATATTCCTTATCAAAGTTGTGGCGTTTCAAAAACACCAATCAGCGGTGAAGCATTTTCTAAGAGGCTTTCAATGCACCCACTCATTTCGTCTGGCTAGCATGACACATTGCACGAAGCCATCATCCTATGAGGTGAATGATCAAGGTGCGAAATATACTACAAGCAAACCAGTTTAGCATACTTACGACCGCTTTGGATATTTTTCCACGTCAACATGCACTATCGTATGATATTTGAAAGAATTTACTGCTCAGGAAAAACATCTGCAAGCACAAACTGAGCTTGCCGAAATCATTGTAACGAAGTTGTTGGCGAAGCCACAAAAGAATGCATGCTAGCGATGGTAATATTAATAAAATTGTAATAATTATTGCTTGATAGGAAGGCAAAAACAGTATCTGTCACTTTGTTTGTACACGCCTGCAACGCGCCGAAAGGGAAGGGAGGAAGGTGGACGTCAAAGTGAATAAAGAGAAAAAGGTGTCGTAGTAGGGACGAAAGTGTGTGTATGGATAAAACCTTGCATAGAAGGCAGCCGTAGACGAGGCTCTTCCTGCAAGCATTCCAGCTGTCGACAGTCTCAATTTACAAGCAATTACGAGCAAACAGCGTAGAAGTTTCTAGGTTATCTGTGAGAGCACTGAGTCCTCATCGACGCTTCACTGCAGGCAATACGCCGAGCGGTATCCCTGTACTGAAGAAGTCGTGAGTTTATCAGTTACCAGAGTTACCAGTATATTTAGAGCAATCCATAGAGGACGCATAACAAAGAGGGGAGGCGCACGTGTGCATTAGGATGCCGCGCCGGGATCTCCGTGGAGCCTTCATTGTTCTCCCAAGAGCCGGAACGAGAGAGGCGAATAACACAGATGGAGCCGGAAATACCGCGAGTCTCCCGCTGAAGCCAACACTGGAAAGCTCAGCGCTACAAGGATAAAGCCTATGACTGGAAATTCGAAATTACGTAAAATATAGTAAGAACCTCTTGTGTGTAAAGCCGTATTTTCCAGACCGTTCTGCATACAAAACAAAAACACAAAATTCGGCAAACGAGGTTCGCTCCCAATGGGATCAAGTTCTCCACTCAGCTTTGATGCTGAAACGCCGCCTCTCCCCAGGAAAGTTATTCGAATCCCACGGCGGTGTGGAGTTCCCTTTGCAGAGTCGTTATCAATTTTCGCTGAGTATACCGCTTGGCGCTGGAGGCCGAAAGCTTTCGGAATTTTTTAAAGCCTTGACAGTGTTATTCGCTGTTCTATGGCTCTAGATGCACCGCCACCCGAGTTCACGTTTATAACGCGGAGTAAGCTCAGATGTGATCCGGCCTATGGTGCGCGAAAAATTGTTCGGGCACTTTGTTGATAACGTTTGAGGAACTTCATTTGTGCGCTCACTGCGGTGTCTTTCCGACGTCGCAAAATGACGGTGAGCAGACGCTTATGGCAAAAAATTAATACTTTGATAGCCCTCTTATGTTTTAAATGGTCATCAAGAATCAGGTCTTGACAATTAGAGGAAAATATCTTCCCCAATTGCTCTGCAATCATCCTACCCTTGTGGCCAGCCTAAGGCTTATAAGCCTACTTATAAGCTTCCGTTTCATTGGAATTTACTTTGCTTAATAACAGCCCGTCGTTATTTATTTGTTGTGCGCAATATATTTACACCGATTGGAATATGTTCTCTTGATTTCGGCTATAGCATACATTTGTTTTATCTGGTTCTCTTCAGCACCCTGTTTCCTTTCTGGCGTATTTTTTCCGCGCACTTGGTTTTGCAGCTCACCTTATTTGCTTTTAAGAAATGACAATTTCTGCTGCAGACATCTCAAGATGGCAATCTGAAGGCTAACATTCACCTCGTCAGGAAATATTACAACGTTTTTACGCTGATAATTGTGCACTGAACCAAAAAAGGAGGAGAGACCAAAATGACAGAAGTGAAATATTTTGACATGCGTAACTAGCAATTTTCCCTCGTAACTATACATGAATGCAGCCTAAAAGACAAACCTCTTCACAGAAAATGACAAATGTTTTCCTCGGTGATATTATTATTAAAAAGATAATTTTAAGTGCTCAAGCAAAATTAAAATACCCAGGTGCCTCCCTGAGCGTTCAAAAGTAGAGTGCATACAAACTGCAGAACTTTAGCCACTCTCTTGTATCCTTAAGCCCATTCGATAGTAGAGGTATGGCCTGATAAAGTTGTCTCGTGTAGGATTCAAACCAATGAACTTTCAAATTTACCAAATCGATTATGTAACCTGCGTGAGGTATTTAAGAACCAAGCTTACTTTTAGGAACATCAGTCGAGTGATGACCGCCCCACGAGCAGCGATGGTGAGCACTCCTAATTTTTCTTTTATGCGCTTTAAAAAATATTTTATCCTGAATCCTTCATTCAATCTTCGACAGTTCGCTAATGCACCACTTTGCACTCTTATTCTTATGCGTGTAGCTGGATTGTTCTTACTAAGCGGCATTTTTCGCATTTTATTTTAAAGGCAATTCTTAGTTTGCTGCTTTTGTCCCCTGGGTCAGCAAGGGAAGGATACAACTTGTTTTTTTACTTTTCCTATGGAAGGTAGGGTCCAATCTTATGCAATTTGCAACATGCGTACGCCATGCTGAACCTTTTTTACATGAAATATATTTTCCATCATACATACTTCCGGTTACCAACTACATTAAATGCATCTTGTGGGCACTTGTATTCCGCAGGCAATCTAATCTATAAGTGCTTTGCGGGCTGTGCAACGTTCCATTGTATTGCACTTTTTAACATAAGGGACGTACTCTGCATGAACAAAGTGCTTAATTCCTCACAATAAATAATTTCCGTGTTCTCCGTTAAGATAACACAGTGACGCATTGTGAATATTTGCAAAGGGCTATTCGTTAATAGTCACAACACGCCCTTCGACACTCATTCTATGGTTTCAGCAGAGTAGGCGCCAATGTCTGCGTGCACTCAACAAGTGCAGATGCGATTCGATGCCGAGATGCAGACTCATTAAAAAGGACCGCTGCTCTAGTCAACTGTGTTTCTATAATCTTCACACCGGTAGTTTACCAGGGCGACCCTACATAGTGGAAACGGCAAACAGATCAACTAAGCAAACTTTATTATTGTCCTTTCTTTCAGCTTTCATATTTCTCACGTTGTTTAAAGTGTCCTAGAGTACAGCATGCGGATTTTTTACACTCTACATTCCCCTTCACGACACATGAAGAAGCATTGGCTTTAAACTCTCTTAATCTGAATTTATTACAGTTTTCGCAACGTACAACGGCTCCAATTAGCATAGTTGTTAACAAGAGCCCGGCATTATCTACAAACAGGCACGTTGTTGTTGACCTCGCTGTGAGAAAAGCTAAGGTATGCTTTCGGCTTCTTCACCCTGTGTCTTCAATAACGCCGCAAGACAGGATAAAAACAGAGCTCAGGTTTCACAAAATGTTCTCCTACTATAAAATCATCCTCGTTGGACAGCGTAAAATGTCCCGTTAAATCGAAAACCCGTCATTGGCGCTGGTGTCGATGTCTTGCACTAAACGTTATGGCGATGTTTCAGGCTTGTTGTAGTCGGCAGTACACGTGACCAAACACTGAAAGATAGCTGCACTACACCACGAAACCATATGACGGGGCCTATATGGCAAGTCCAACCAAA
Organism: Amblyomma maculatum; assembly: GCA_023969395.1. Lineage (NCBI taxonomy): Eukaryota > Metazoa > Arthropoda > Arachnida > Ixodida > Ixodidae > Amblyomma > Amblyomma maculatum. The sequence continues at coordinate 139,413 of JAJIZL010027654.1, forward strand.
TAGCGCTGTGCTTCGCCTATAATTTGTTTGGGTTACAGGAGGATTGCACTCACTGGGATCTTTGATTTACGACTGATACACGCAACCTACTCACGTTCTCACAGATTGCTTGAGAGGAACTTTATATCTATGTCAGGTAGCCTTTGACATAGTAGCTGCCTCGTGATCTTGGGAGATCCCTCCTGCTGCCTTGTTCGATGAAGCCAGTGTCTTCAGTAATTCGACATCTACATGCTGTATACGTCCGACGTCAAGCATTTGGGCGCAGATTGCTTGTCACAAGCCCCCGTCGACGCCGTACTGCAACAAGAAGAAGACCACAACGTTTTCTTGGGATCGGTAACGCCAGCAGGTTTGCAAAACATTAAGCGCTTAGACACTGAGCTGAATAATGCAGTTGCTAACCTGCAAGGCTTGCCCGTGTTGTGAGCACAGGCAATGACGACTCGTAGACACGTTCTTGAAAACGAGCGAAGAAAATATTGTAAAAGGGGCTGTCGACAAAAGGTTCAGCGCGCACTTTCTTTCAGTTCGCGAAGCAAAGTAAATGTGACTCGCAGGTGAGCCTTGCTGTCTCCCCTTCGCTGTCATGGCGGGAAAGTTCCTTCAAGTTTATGTCTACGCTCCTAGGCGCCAGACCACGAGGTAGACATCAGAGGTCTCGGTTGCGAAGCATTGTCTTACTCCCGCTCGGCTCCCTACTCGCACGCAGGTGGAGGCAGTACCCGTTCACACACACACATACACACGCACAAAAGGGGAGAAGGCCGGCACACCTTTCGTTCACTGCACAGACGCAAACTACTTTCCATCCCAGAAGAAAAGACGGTACAAAAACGCATCCTGCTGTGTAAAGGGGCACAGTGACGTTCGTCAGGCCGCTAATTCCTGCCGACCTCTAGGATATTTGCACCCTGCCGATGTCAGTTCAAAAAGAATTAAAAAAATTGGCGCACGCAAACGAGAGTTAATCGGTCTATAAAATTCTAAAGACAAGAAAAAAGGAATAGCTCGTCTTTGCTCGTTTGAGAGGGAGCCCTTCTCCCATTTGGTTCACCCAGCGCCCGACTTGGGCGGAACCTACGAGAAAGACAGCTTTCTGCTGACATGTCGGAAGCTATCCGTCATGGTTGCCTGCTCAACTCAACCCGTAGCCTTGCTTTTTGGCAGCTTCGTTACCACGGTAACAGCAACCACGTGTGTTGTATGACTGCTTAGGTGTCGGGTCTTGCATTCGAGCCTTTGTTTACACTGACGACTTTTCCATTATGGCAAAACTCGCCGAAACGCCGTTTTGGCGTTCCTCCGGCGTTTATCGCTGGTGCTGCCGTGGATCACTCGAGCGTTATACCTCTGTGAAAGTTCGAGAATGAGAATGCGAAGGCTGAGACGGAGGAGTGGCGTACAGGAGCTAAGGCGAAGACTATCACGTGCATGTACAGGGCCAACAAGGAGGTCATTTGCCGGGAGAACTCCCTGGGCAGTGGCCTGCTGACAGAGGCCTGCTATGGAGTGCTGCGGACTAGGCTGTGGCGAGCGCGCTTCGCGAGCGATCTCGACACAACTTGCGCCATCTGTGGAGCGTCGGCAGAAACAACCAGCCACGTGATTTTCGAATGCCCAGCGATTTTGCCGACCTCCGAGATCTGAACGTTGTCAGCTGCCTTAGGATTTGAGGAGCCCGCGGGAATGAAGCGATGTTTACAAGCACTTCAAGAACATACGCAGAGCTAAAACGCCTTTTATTTATTTTGTGCGTAGTAAATTGAAAAACACTCGATTGGAAAATTTAATGTGAGTGCTCTACACCAATCAGTGAAGCAGCGCCCGAGCGGCCCAAGCGAAAACGATATTTCTTATCCGTTAACGAACTTCGCCGTAGTGTGTCGCTCACATCGGTGCCAAAACACTGCTTATAAAACCGGATTAAATAATTAAGCGCTACGATTTCGCCGTTATGATTGGGCTTTGGGGAATCGGGAAGGTGTAAAGAACCTACAGGTCAGCTGGAATTTAACGGTCTGGCGAACGTCACGGCGCCCCTTGTAAGGATGTGTAGTGGATGCTGTGTGTGCCATTCTTTAAGGCGTCTTCGCCTTACACAGTAACATCCCCGGCAACAGGTTTTGTTCCCAATAGGACTACACATGTTCCTGTACACTGGATAATTCGAGAGGAAATTCTGCACGCGTTCCATAATGAGCCGAGTGCAGGGCATCTGCCGTTTGCAAATAGGTTACGAATAATCCAGCAGAATTATCTTTAGCCGCGGTAGGACGCCGATGTTCCACATTACGTAAAGACATGCCGTGAGACTCAGCGATGCAGGCACCCCATTCCGGTACACCATTCCGCTACCCCATTTCACGAACTACCAACTACTTTGAACCAATTGGAATATAGCTCCTGAAACCTTTTCCAACTTCAGCTACGGGTAAAAAGATGATTATCGTGGCCGCCAAATGCATGCCGTGGCAAACGCCCAAATTATAGACTTAGCAGAATCCTCCAAACTTTTTGTCAAAAGCGAGCTAATGGGACACGGCGCCCACAAAGTTCGCGTCACAGAGAGGGGAATAGTATTGGCGGCGGAGCTGACGTAAGCCCTCTTTAACTAGTCATACAAGCCACCAAGGTATGACAGCATCATACCATCCCCCGGCCAGCGCATTTACAGAGCATCCAAACAGAAATTGCAGTTATCAGTGCCATGTACTTCAACGCCGGACACGAGACATATAACTTCAACATGCCGTACGTGACCTTCACACAAAATTGATAAGCAGCCCTGAAATAGAAAAGGTCCAGTTGAAAATCACAAAATAAAACACAGCATATTTAAAATGCATTATGCTTATTTAGTTCACAACATCACGCCCTCGGAGCGTGTGTCAGTTATTTTCATTAGAACAGGGTATAGCGATATGTACGGGCTTAAATTTCTTTTCGGCGTCTGTTTGTGAACTGTGCCTGCACTGTGTTTCTACGCTAATGACCAATTACTACGATGTCCAGAATAAACAACACAGCCAGTGGAGCACGTTGTGTGAAATTCGGCAGGAAACAATAGCAGGACAAGTTAGACGACGACACTACTGAAAACAATTAATCATTCAAGAGCTGAATATTATGTCTTTACCGAGCGGAAGGGCAGTTGCTTCGATTCCAAACTGGAGCTCATGTCCTCCCGAGAAACTACCCTAGGTGCGGCACGAGGAGGCGACGCCGCTTTCCTTGCTTCTTTTACTTGGCACATCTGCTGTTTTTTTTTTTCTTCTTCACACAACTGCAATCTTCATTCGTACCGGTGCATATCGCCACAAATATGCAGCGTTGGCTGGCACAATGCCGCATAGCCTTCCAGTTGCCTGCCTAACATTTCTCTCCACTGCCACCGCTGCCATTCTGACTCGTATCTTGATACCGCCCCATTAAAAATGTCGTCGACATGTTCGCGTTATGTTGACCCGGCTGTGGCGTCCTTACGTTTCGCCATGAATAAGTGAAAATATACACCAGAGGCTAACATAGCATGCAATCTATTTTCTGAAAAAAAAAAAATAGGTACGCAGATTTTTTATGTCCATCTGCTGCTTGATTTATCGCCTCTAAACAATAATTCAATTGCAAGCGCCATTCATACCGTTTCCTTCCCGCATCCCAAAGTAGTATTGATATATTGCTATGCTCGGCGCAAGCGTGGTTTATCGTATAGCTGTCATTACTTAGCCACTACTCAGTACAGCGTCCTATATTGTGTTTGCAGCGCTCACAGCTCTACGAAGTATGGGCGTGCAGTGCTTTTTTACGCTTTATGATGCGACTATGTTAGATATTGCGGAATCATTATTTACTTTCTTTTTTCATCTAAAACAACGCCGCTTTGTACCCATTGTTCTAGGCTCTCATCCAATTTTTTCATCTTACAGTGCTCGACAACAGCTCTTGATCCCTTTCTCTATTTTCATATGACGTCTTTCATCTTTCCTTCCAGCGCAAAGTAATCACTCCTGAACGTCACACGATACAGCCTTATTGGAGATCAGAAGTCAACGTTGCAGATATAATTCAATTAGACCTGCGCTCGGTTTTTCTCAGGACACTAGCGTGATTAGAATCTTCTTTATGTGCGCCCCATGTTCGTTATGAGGTTCTTTATCTTAAATTTTGCCAGGAAAGACTTAAAAACAGTTGTATTTGTGGAACGCGCTCCATTGTGTAATCTCAAAGGGCATGAACGAATGTTGACGTTAAATAAAATAGCTTTTATTATTCTGGACGTTTCCTCGAATCTGTGCTTAAACTGTGACAATCGCAATATGCCCCGAAGAGCTTAACGTTCCAATGCAGTGCAAGAAAATAGTACAGGTGCGCAGCTGCCTCAGTTTGCAATCCACGTTATGAGCGAATGATTCTTTGATCGGGATTCACGCGAAAAAAAAAACGTCTGAAGATAGCCAATTGCAAACCTTCGTGGAGCGCGCGAGCAGGGTTCTGTACTAATAACTGTGAAGGCTTGTTCGTGAGTGAAACGGCGGACGTTTTTAAGTACTGGCTGTCTGCGCGTCTGACAAAATCGACACCATAGATCATGCTATCCACAAAATGACTAAAACGTAGGTTCTTTCTTGGATTTTACTGTTCAAGAAAGGCTGATTTCTCAAGACATGGTACGAGACACTGATTATAACCAATGACATCTTTTAAGGTTCACAACGAGTATTACTACATTAACGACCGTAAACTCAATAGAATTCGTGAATTTCACGGCATTGAGAGAACTGCAAATGACATTCTTTATGGCGACGATACAGAGGGCCACTCTTATATGTTGCATTTGAAGCATCGCGCTTTTATGTCGAATGGGCAGCCTCGTATGACCCAGAATACCGCTTTTAGAGCGAAGCTCATTAGCCCCAGTTTCTGCATCGCACATCATCGCCGTCATCGATCCCTCGTAACCAACTCCGCAGCCGGGGCAGCGCGCTGCTCTAGCTACGTGTGTCCTCGCCATTCAGTTCTCCGCAGAAATACGTGCGACCGATACCACGTCTTGCCTTCGCTGTGAATTTCTGCGGACAACTCCATCGCATAGCAGCAGTCGCACGCCGACTTTGTGCGTTGGTTTATAAGAAAGGAAAGGCACAGTACCTGTCACATTTTAAGGCGAAAGCTTTTCTTGGCTCAGGGTCAAAATCTCGCATGCGCGAGATTCTGCGAAATGTCTTCTTGACTAGCGGTTGCTGCAATTTGCAATCCCACACTTGAACGCGCGCCAGGAAACGTCACACGGCAGGAACGACGGACGGTATATCTTCCAAACGCACTTGCCGGAGAAAGTGTGACAGATACAGCGCCTTAATTTCCTGCAAACCAATTATAATTACAAATAACACTGAATGAGTCGCGCTGAATACAACTGTGATGAACGCGCGCCCAAGAAAGGAAATTTCCAGTGCGCGACACTAGCCGAAGAGATGCTGGTTGTTGCTCCTGGCCCTACGGGGGCTGGTAGGTCACTGCCGTTTGCCGTGGGGGCTAGCCTGCCATCATATTGTCACGCTTCTTCCTCCTCTGCTGCCACACCATCACAATCCTTCATCGTTTATCCGTCGTAGGCCGTCATTGCACACTCTACCGGCTGCTACTGGCGCAGCTACAGAGCCAGTAGCAGGCCCGTTCATTTTATTTTTCTTCTTCCTTCAGTCACAGCAGCACGAGCTTGATGTGGTCGGATCTGGATATGTACACCTCCCGAGCCGAAACGCACACACGCCGCCGTTCTCCAGTGCGAACCACACTTTCGGCGACTCGCAATAACCGCCAGTCGTTCCACACCAATGTTAGTAGTGGATGACTGCAATGTAGGTATAAAGACAAACAGCGATTTCTTACCACTTGTGCTGGAGATCATCCCGTTCCTCTCGCTTGTACCGCCTTCCGCGGCTGTGACAACCTCGCGAAATATTTGCAGAGACCTCGACTTTGAGAACAAGGCATTGGTGCAGCAAGTCAAGCATATATCTTTTTTATTTCTCCGATCACAGAGCTTGCTTCATGACAATCAAGAACTGTTAGTGGAGTGAATCTTGAATAAGGTATATGTATGAAAAATAAAAAGTTGATGTTTTTGTGCATACAGGTCTTGCGCGAATTCATTGCCTGAATCTATCGAAAGGTGAAGCAGCTGATAAGGTGCGCTCAAATTTTCCATCAGGAAATAACGAGATCGTCGCTAGTTTTCGAAGATGCAAAGTTAAAACTAGAGACAATCAGAACATTGCTGTCTATACTTTCAAAATGGTCGACGTGAGATTGAAGCTGAAGGCAGTGAACGCGCTGAGGCGAGTGTTTACAACGAGCGACACTGCCATTGAGGAGTGTTGTACAGCGAGCGGGTGAATAACAAACGTGGAAACGCATTTTGCTACGTATATCAGTAGAGGTATATAAAATATACCTCCACGAGTATATTAGAGTAGAATATGTTGGAGGTATCAAAATGTAACGCTCTTGATGTCACCACTTAAAGCAACGCTTCTGCAGACGGCACCTCAGCTGCCACACACATCTCCGGCCTCCTACTCCGAATTCCTCATCTTCTTCATTCCTCTAGTCTTTAACAATATGAACAACCAACCATGTTTCTCATAGCCTGAGTCGATTCGGGACGTTAAACCTCACAAACTACAAACCAACGAAAAACCCACCATTTTACACCGTTTTGCTTAGCCCTCAAGCAGGAAAGCGTCCACCAACGGTAGTCATTCTGACTTGGTTGTGTTTCAAGTGATACCCTGGCGTTCTTCTGCTTTTTATTTCGTCTTTTATGTCACAAATCAGCAAGTGGGCAAAACAAAAATGGCTCATAAGAAAACCAACTGTATGGTGTTGTTCCACACCGCTCCCGTAACGAATACTTAGTAAGCGCACAAAACAATGTCGTTGCTACCATATCTTAACGCGCAAACAATACGGACACAAATGAGTGCATTGATGAATCGTTCCTGAAGAAATCGGGCACAAAAAACCTCTCAAGCGAGTTTGTACTTAGGTAGAGTAGTAAGGAAGAGCGCCGGAAGTATGGAAGAGGACGATCCGAGCTTTTTGCTTTGTGTTCTTCACTGCTCGCATCGCGTACTTGATAAACAAAAAAGCAAAAACGCACATTCCTTTGTTAGCTCTCTTAAGGTCACTACCGCTGCATTTTTTTTCTATTGTAGTTACATATTATCAATACCGTGGTCCGCGTGGCCGACTTCACTGTGTTTTATTCCTAGCTGCGCCCGCCTTGTGGGATCCGAACCACGTGCGAAGGCTTGGATATATCAGCTTCGTTGTAGTTTCTATTTCATTTAAGTAAAAAAAAAAAAAAAAAAAAACAGCGACATCCCATTTTCGATACAGCATGGCTTCTAAACCGTGGACGAAACTCATATAATGAACGAAAGAACCCCATTGCACGTTTATTTCAAATCAGTGTCTTTCAGGTATTTTTGTTCGCCCGTCTTTCTAATTATTCCCACTTATCTAGACGGCAAATGGGACTGACGCGCTGCAAATGTGCCAATGAAATGGAATTCGACTGAATTCATCATATAACCTTACCTTCTCTTCCCATAGATAACAAGATACCATGTTATAGAGGCAATGTTTAATAGCGACAGTTGTGACACAGACAACAAGACTGAAACTTCTTAGCAGATTGCAAGCACCGAGTCGTAATGTGTAACCTGTGATGTTCAGTAACAATATTGCGCCTCATATACACTTACGCTCACCTAGTGAAGTGACTGTTTTTGGAGCATAAGCCCAATCCCGCATAATAATTTCGATAGTATGATCTTACTACACTAGATTATATTTTATAGCAGTGGTCCAAAAGGAACCATTGCCTAGTTATTGAAAATAGTCCGGTATTGGTAATATATTCTCGATACTGTTAGAAACTTTGTTTTTTTTTTTAAATTAGGCACGTACCTTTCACTTGCCCTGCTTGAGCCATGGTCGCTATTCACCAGGAACAACGTTAAAAGATAAAGTACAGCTACATGGCACTTTATCAGTACAACCTAACAGAATTATGCGAGGAATACTATTATTTTTTGTTTAATTCTTCACTCTTAGGGCCGAAGGATTATATCACAACATGAGCATAATTATTACAGTTGTGTTAAAAATTTAATAAGTAAAAGCAATTTTTAACAAGTCAGAATTTGTGATGCGGGCGAGAGAGGAATGGAGGGGGCTCGATTTCTTGAATGTCTGAGGTATGAATGAGCCGTAAAGTATGTTGGTGGTGAATAAGACACGCATCCTCAACTATCTTGTCTAAAATGTGAATAATTTATTCTGTATTTCCTGAAGCCCACAAAACAACATTGTACTGTCGCTTAAATACTCTCCACCAGAAGTAAGGGCGGCGAAACATGTAATTATCATCATCATCATCATCATCATCATCATCAGCCTGACTATACCCACTGCAGGGCGAAGGCCTCTCCCATATTTCTTCACTTAACCCGGTCCTGTGCTAGCTGCATCCACCTGACCACCGCGAATTTCTTAACCTCATCCGCCCACCTAACTTTCTGCCGCCCACTGCAACGCTTTCCTTCTCTTGGAATCGTTTGTTACCCTAAACGACCATCGGTTATCCTCTCTTCGCACTACATGTCCTGCCCATGTCCATTTCTTCTTCTTAATTTCCACTAGAATGTCGGTAACTTGAGTTATTTCTCTGATCCACTCTGCGCGCTTCGTATCTCTTAATGTCGCCCCTATCAGTTTTCTTTCCATAGCCCTCTAGATATGGAAAGCCATTGCCCATGTAATCATATTGTCACTGTCGTGTTTGTGCGTCGTCGATATAGAAACGACGTACGCGCTACTGTTAAACTGTTCCCTTCGTTTATTCACTAGATAAGAGGGTGCGACCAGCGTCGGCCGAGGCGGAGGCCGAACTGCCGGGCGAAGAACGGAGGGAACGGAGGCCGAGATGGCGATGGGGCTTGTTTCCCAGAACTAGAGGAGAGTGAGGGAGCCCGCCGTGGGGGGCGGC
>JAJIZL010027654.1:172119-192986 GCA_023969395.1 Amblyomma maculatum
TGTGACGACTCTCTTACTTTGCACACCGTTCTCACCGCCCGTGTTAATTTTTTTTTTTCGGAAGGGGGAGTAATGCCACCTAGCGTTGCCAGGTGGCGCGTGACTGAGTGAAGAACGACGAAGTGTCGCTTGCGGGTTTTGCGTCTGTGCTGCTCACCGCTGTTGTATCGGAGCTAACCCCTTTGCTATTCTTTATATCCTCAATCACCTTGTACGTGACAATATATAATTTGAAGAAGCCAACAGTCTACAAGTCCAAGGCAAACGTTGGAATTATTTCTTTTTTGTTGTTGTTTTGTTTTGTGGTTTGTATTGAAAAGAATTAGTCTTATGATGATTTTAGGGATAAAGAACATTAAATGCAAAGCGGAAGGAAGACAAATGCGCTGATAGTCGAACCCACGAACTCAGAATATTGCATCCAGTGCTAAAATGAGCTACATCTTTTTTTATTGCGAAATTTATAATCAGATTTTACATATAAACTATATTTCTCCACAAACAGACAACATGGGTTAAGACCACGCGATTTCGGGCTGCGTGATCCATTACAAATCAGGTCATGTGCAGCAGCACTTCCATTCTCTGAAGCCAATCACTCACTTCGTCTTTCGTCTTGAAAACATCAATAACACTCGCAACGGCTTCGCGAAATTACTGCCGTATTTTCCTCGTATCAATGTCTGCATGCCTGAAAGCCATTCTGGATCGGCAGATACTGTGCAGGCCCAATAACATGATCATGCCCAGCGGTAGTCCATCATCATCTTCAATTAGTAAAAATCGAATTCCGGATGCATCCACGGGTAGGTCTTTGTTAATCGTTCATTGTAGAATGGCCGAGAAGAAAAAAAGCTTTCGAGCTGTCTAAGAAAATGTGCTCGGTAGTTTCCGGCTGGCGGCATATGAAACGTGATATCCCCAAGGTACAAAAAAACCCTTCATTTCTATAAGTCTTCACTTCTAGTGCATTGCTATGGAGCTTGTAAAAGAAAGTTCCTTCTCCCCCTGGTGCAACCACATTTTTTACTCGTTGAAAGAATTAATTACATGGGTCTGCACATTATAACGATCTGTACAATAGGATACGGACAAAGATATTGCACAAGTCCTTATAAAGTTCATTTCGCATCACAGTTGATAAATATTCAAAGAAAAAACGGGCTTGCAATACATGACATGTACACTTCTATAAGAATTCCGAAAATCCTCCCTTGCCTGCTCGCCGAATTTACAACTAAATTTGTTAGCACTTTGTTCAACCTAATCTGATACACAGTTCGTAAAAATGGGTCCTTGGCTTCACGAAAGAACATAAAACGGTTGACCACTTGGCGCAAATAAATTGCGCCAAAGCAACTCCTCCAGAGCGGACGCGATGAAACAAGCTGGTTCGGCGAGTGCGCTCCCGAGTAGCTCCCCACACAAAAATTGCGAATCTATGGTGCAATCTCTGCACATTCACACACGAACAATGCAGCGCTTGTAACACGTACCATATCTTGGTATCAAGAAATAAATTACAGATATTAGCTGTACAAACATACAACGACAGAATCCTTTTAGTCTGTCGGCCTTCTCACGTACTTCTAGACCTACTGGTTCCAATAGGATGGATTCACTGTCACGGTAGTTTTCAAGTGGCACTCCTAAATACTTCACTGGACTTGTTACCCAAGGCATGTTCACGAAATTCGCATGGGATGTGGGTACTCTCCATGCGAGAAACCCAGACACTTATCCCAGTTCACAGCACTACCACTCACAGAACAACTACTCACAGAACAAAAGTCCTTCACCAATTTGACAACACTGCGAATACTTTCGTAGTCGGTACAGAAGACGGGGATATCATCGGCATACACGAGTATGCGGACCTCTGCTGCATGCAAACGAAAACCTCGGACACTGCTGCTCTCGATAATGCTCAGACAAAATAGTTCAATATATAGGCAGAAAAGCAATGGCGACAGGGAGCAGCCTTGACGTACAGAACATTGCACTTGGATGCGCTCACCCCCCCTCTTATTTACTATCAAGCGCGTCGTGCACCCTCTGTACGTCATTGCAACTCCCTTGCAGATAACTGAGCCTACATTTGCATGTTTTAAAACGGATAACAAGACATCATGCGGCACCTTGTCGAAGGCTTTCTCTAGGCAAAGCTGGAGCATTGCAACGATATCATGCAAGGCGTCGCAACACTTCGGCACAGATCAAGCCTTGTGGATATTAGTATATATGGTTCAGCCTTTAATGCCGCAGGTCTGATGCGATCTTACTAATTCTTCTATTAGTTTGAAGCCTTTTTTCTAGAAATGTCATGAAGATCTTATAATCTGTGTTCGTGAGGGATACTGGTCTGTAAGCGGTAACTTGTTGAAGCTTTTTTCTAGAAATGTCATGAAGATCTTATAATCTGTGTTCGTGAGGGATACTGGTCTGTAAGCGGTAACTTGTTGAAGCTTGGCTTCAACATTTTTTGGCATTAAAATTGTATGGGCTGTTAGAAAAGACGGGGGAAGCATATCCTTCCCATAGAGCTCATTAAATATTTTAGTCAAAACTGGGGCGAAATCATCTTTGAATTTCTTATAAAGGGCGGCTACAAGCCCGTCTGGTCTTGGAGACCTTTCACGGTGGAGGTCTTCTATGACTTTATTTACATCTCTTTCAGAAACTGGCAGCTATAAACGTTTTTTTGTTTTGCCATCCAGCCTTATCATTATTGTAGTCAAGCAAATAAAGGCTATTACGAATAAAATATTTAAAAATAATTATAAATAGCGATATTTTCAAGTTTTAATGGCCCAAGAAACATTATATTGCCGCAAATCATTCACATTTTAATTTATGGGTATTTTAACAGTTGGCAGTAAGCGGCTGTCAAAACAAAATGTATACCACTGATCTACTATGTATTCTCAATTTGTTTGTTCATGCGCGTTGTCGCAAGACGAGGCTTTATCATTTCCTTTGTTACGAGAAATGTGTTGAGACGTACCTCGAAGGACGCCACCTGCGTGTGATCTAAAATTTTCCTGTTTATTCATGTAATCGTTCGCAGTTTTATATAGACGTTTCTCACAGCCTTTAAATTGAGTGCTGTCGAGTTAAACGGTGCCGTTCGTAATTCGATGACTGACGAGCACGACTGCTCCTTTCGACGACACGGCGATCCTGTATTCTTTAGTTGCGCAAGTGAGCCGAATAAAGAGCTTTTTGTCAGAGCAACAGCAGTCTCTTCGTTCCTCGCCTATGACATTGCCATTAGCACGTGACAATGCACTTTAAGGCAAGGGTGATGGCCCCCATGCCTCCTCATTCTTTAAAGTCACATCCCTTCTGCGTACATCCATTTACACTGTGTCCTAAAATAGAGTATGATGCTTGAATTTCACGCTCCAGATATACCCCCGAAAGTAAATAAAAGTTTCAATGAGAAGACTTCCGCCTCGAATGCTAGATCATAATCACAGAAAATGTTTGTTTTTCTATTCAACTTTACGCCCCGTGATTCACATGCTGTGGGGAAATATCAAGATGACTGTAGACACATCCTGCAAAAAGCGTAGAATAAAAAGGCATTAGATTTTTGTCATAAAGAGAGAAGCTATATACTTCAATGGACTTCAGTTCATTGAAGTATACTCAATCACAGAGAAGGCGACTAATATAAGTTTTGATAAATCTTCAGTGCATCCGTATGGACAACTCTGCACACCTTCGGGAAAACACGAATTCGACAGCTACATAAATAAAAAATGTCTGTTATGCTCACAGTTGTGTCGCGTTCGTAACGAAAACGAGTAACACAAAACTAAATATGTTTGCTGAACTATTATTGCAGAACATGTAACACCTCTCCTGCTTGGGCAGCGCTGCTGCCTGCAGTATTTGGAAATAAATAAATAAATACAACTCTATGGTATGTGTTGTGTCATTCATTAGCTTTTAATGCCTTGTTAGCACAATTTATTTAGGTGTAGCTGAAACCGTTTTTATACATGCCCTTGCCCAGTAGCGCATTTGCCATTTCGAAAACGTATTTTATTGTTATCTCTACCCATTTTGCTGATGCCGGTAAAAAGGTGACATCAGCACCTTTTAGAGGTGTAGCCGCTCTTTTGTGTGTTCCCTATTCATGCAACTTTAAACAAATAGATTAACATCGTTCAAAGTTTATTTATTATGTAGTTATTCGTTGTTTCAGGAACCCGAAGCGCTGCGGGCATTATTGCGGTGTGCAAACAGCTCTGTAAATTGCGTCCACAGAGCTGCTGCACACCATACCCTGTGGTGAGTCATTCCAATCTTCAGTGTTTATTGCATAACAAAAATCGCAAATATTAGTGCTGAAGGTATAAGGCCGAACTTTCAAGCTGCGATGTATTCGGGAATACAGATAGTGCGGTGGATAAAAGTATGAAGACACTGTGACTCGGGCTTGGTTATGGGAAGGAGAATAAAAACATTTAAAAAGCTTAAGCCATAGATTTCTTCTTGGTTTACCAAGGGGTACCCAGCTAAGTTGTTTCTTTAACACAGCAGTGCTTTGAAGACGCTAGGTGAACATAGGAGAGCTCTGAAACTTTCGAAGCATGGAAAGCGAAAGTCACTCAGATACAACGTTTCTTTACCATATTTACTTTAAGAATGCCTTCAAATTATATTTTCTTCACTGAAATATTCTCTAAAAAAGCATAAAATTTGCATTTATTTTTATTGCTTCTCTAGAAGGTTATTTTAGCAACCTCTTTAGCTTCCTATAACAATGTATTGGGCATTTTACCTAATCACTGAGCTCCTAATAAACTCGTAGAACTTGCCCTTGCCATAACTGCCCTGTTTTCCAAAGCTTCTGTCAAACAAAGACATCACAAGTTTCTCGTTTTCTCCGAATTATTCCGGACTAGAAACATTTAGCAGAAAGTGTTCTAAAAATAACAACTACCAATTGGGTTTCCTTGGAATTCCTAAAGTGACATTGTTGTGTTCTCATCCTTTTTGTTTCCTTCCCTGATTTCCTTTTGTATATACATGCGCTGTTGTGCAAATAATAAATATCTGCGCGCTGTACCTTCCTGTTGGCACCTGAAACTTGCGCTACATTTTATAAAAGATGAATTTGTGATATTTAGTTTGCGTGTGAATGTTTTAAATGTGACTTCGGGTGAATATAGGTGTGCAGTATTGTAAAAATAGAATTACAGAAAAGAATGTCCATTTCGGGAGAGTCGTTCAAACCTTTTAATAGATTTTCGTTACGTTTGTAACACTGTCGGAGTGACCATTATCATAAAAGTGCGATAGTTACGCTCTCATTAAGATAGCTTGCTTGTTTTGAGCAACTTTTAAATGCACTTCTAATACACAAATTTCTTCATTTGTGTATGTTTCTCTTTTATGTCCTGCATCTGCGCACGAATTCCTCAAATTAGAAATGCCCAAGCCCATCCGGTCATTGGCTTAGTATACATGTATAGTTTGCATCAAGGTCTGCCTCTAATAAGATATCTGCACGTGAGCTCTGGACATCTTACGAGATTATCCCTTAAGTTTTCGTCCTGCTGCCAAGGATATTGCATGGTCCTGCATTTCTCAATCGCCGCGTCGTTGTGGTGTAGTTGTGAGGGAGCTCGACTGCTGTTCCCAAGGATGCGGGATCAAATCCCGGCCACGGCAGCCGCTTTTCGAAGGAGGCGGAAAGCATGGCGCCTGTGTGCTGTGCGATTTCAGCGCGCGTTAAAGAACCCCAGGTGGACGAATTTTCTGGATGCCTCCACTACGGCGTCTCTAATAGCCTGATTCGATTGGGAAGTTAAACGCTACAAACGAAACCAAACCATTTCCCAACGTGAGTTTGAATGAAGCTTTCACTTTGCCACATTACATCGGGATTATCAGCAGCAGCTGTTGCTCAGGTATCTCCCGCTGAAGAACAAAACCTCTAATATTCCCCAAACAGAATCTTTGCTTGCGCTTTCTTCACTCTCTGCAGGAAATAAATGCCAGCAAGAAAAAATGTCTAGTCAGATACAGATAGAAGCTTTCACCACATTTCCTGCAAATAGTCCCTAGCATTCATTTATATCTAAACGCCCGTCAACACTCTCACACTCTCTCTGAGGACATAGAAAGTACACACAATAGCGCACAATAGCATTGCTTGCCTGGCTGCTTTTCACGAGTGAACCGAACGGCAAGCAAAGCCGAGTGGCCAGAGCCATAGCTCTCATTTAATCCCGCTCTTTACGGTCTCGCAAGTGGTCGTTACGAAAGTCGTTGCAAGAGGGTCGACCATTATCCTCAGACTGCGTGTGCGCTAACGCGCCGCAGCGTAATGAGAAGCGATGCCTAGGTTTGGCTGGCCTCGGCTTAGTGGCGCGGTACCAGAGCGTCGCGTCAGAGCCCAGGCAAGGATTTTTGGTGCATAAATAACAGGAAGAGGCAAGCGCAATTTAATCCCCTGGCGTGACAAGATTACGCTTTGACCCGGCGTATAATAACGGTAAGCGTAACAAAAACATACACACGTTATTTTCGCGGCCGCAAAAAAGGGGCACTCGTGCGGGAAATCAGTTTGTAGAAATTGAGGGTGCGGCGAGGCATCCTCACCAAGTATGCTGTTAACCATGCCAACGAAGCGTGTGGGGCAACGGTACATTCGGTAAGCTTATTCACGTGCGATACCTACCATAATGCTATTTCGTCTGCTTCAAATAACATGACGTGTGCTTAGCTTTATTTAGCAGTTACTGGAACTTGGCAATGGATAGCGTAAATAAATGTCCTGATCGTTCGTTTTCTGAACCGTGAGTGTTTCAGGGTATTATATATTGCATGATACGGATATTCTAAAACTTTTGCTGCATTCGCAACTGGCTGCACGTAGGTTCCTTGTCGGATCTACTCTAACTTTACTAGTGTCATGAGTGCGGTGGAGTCATCGTTTATACTGTCTTGAAAATAAAACTTTTTGCAGAAGAGAGAGCTTGCTCTGAATTCTGTTCTTTCACATACGGCGAAAATCAAAGTACTGATTTTCGCTCACACTTTAAATGGCAGTCTTGTGCGCCAGCCTGGGCTGCGTAGAACTTGTAACCCCACATACTATCGCAATCGAACGCGATACTAGCCATTGCCAATTATCTTGTGTTTGTGGGATCCTGATAAGGTGAAGTTAACGAAGGTGAGTTCGTAGCATTTAAATATGGATGGTGAAGATTGGAAAAGACTAATGAAGTAAAGCATACAACAGTTAGCTTGTGTTATCTGGTCTAATTTATTAGATTGATTCTCACAGTACCATCCGTAGTGAAGCGTTCTTCTTACGTATTTGTAATTTGTCCTTCGTATTTGGGCTGTTTCTGACAGTACCACCTACTTTGAAGAACTAATTTGCATTGTTTGTATCAGTATACGTGAGAATTATTGTAATCGTTTTACTGATTTTTTTTTGTTACTGAAAAGTATTTATAGAACATTTTGCATGATTAAACCAAATCTTCATTAGGTGCATTGTCACATCATCTGTCCCTGTACTTTTGCTCCGAAACTCACTTTTCGAGGTAAGGTGGGCTGTTTACTAAGATGTGCGAAATGAGTGATGGTGTGGCTTGTACTAGCGCACATACAATTGTGGGGCCGCTAATAGAACATTAGGAGGTGAATGCGATAGTGGTGTGTTTTTGATTGAAGGCGTACATATGGTAGTTGATGAAGAAGCCAAAAGTGAGATTGCCAGTTAATCTCCAATAAGCTGCGGCGATGTATTGTGTTGTAATTCAGTGGCCAGGAAAGCTAACCTATTTGCACCGCTGCAGGTTTGAAGCCCACTCACTACCATAAATTGTTTGCATTGTTTATTTGACCCTCAATAATTCCCGCCAAGTACCAACTGCTAGAGGTCAGAGATCGGGCAAATTGGCCAAAAGTAATAAGGGGGGTTTACCCGCCTGCCACCTGCGCCTTGCCGACTGCACCCTTGCTGATGTTGTAGACCGGACAGACAAATTTTGGATGAATCGGCCAATACAGGCTCTAGTGCTGGCGCACAAAAATGCTTGATTTTTTTTACTTTTCATGGAAATATCATATCCCGATAAAATGAGAGCCGTGCCATAATGTATTTTCTCGCGTTTTTTTGCGAGGAAATACATTATGGCACTCGAGTTACATTGCTTTGACATTGTGTATAAATAGCGAATAAGTAGGTTATGAACTGAAAAAGTGGAAACTTTTAAATGCTGCTAGGCACTCTTAGGCTTGTTTTGTTGACTTGACAATGTCACATCGTTTACTGCATACGTCGATCAATAGACCAAACACCTAACAATTTCTCGTGCACTTATGCACATGAAAACCGTGAGATGAATCCGAAGCGGAATGTTGGTCCAATATACCAGAAAACCTCGCTGGGAGTGTTTACGGCTTAAACGATGAGACAACCCAACAGATGTGATATACTAAGTAAGAGAAAAAGGCTGCGTTCTCTGTAGTACTCTGTCACGTTTACAGAAACTGGGAACATACTAGAAGTGTGGGCACGTCGGCCTAGTAATCCGTCAGAACTATGACCAAGTCAATCATGTTGTTCACACAGATTCTTCTGTCGGCTACGACAGCGATGGCCAGGACTCAGAAAGATACGATTGGCATCGTCACCTTGGCGCCACCCTTTTCTAAACATGCGGTGACTGCGTAAGCAGGACCTTTGGATCTTACCGGAAACTAGCACACTCAATTTCCGCCCCCCCCCCCTAAACTACTTAGCAACATCTTGAACCGTAGTCATTTTGAATTCACTGGGCACGTTCTTCTGATCGTCCGTCAGAGCTATGACCAACCCATTTATGTAGTTCACGCAAGTTATTAACGATTATTCTTCTGTGAAAACCTTTGACCCCTGTTTTGTCCAGCTGACGTGCCCTCGCAGCATTCGTGATTTCTGCGTCGACGTAAAACAATTCTTGATTTCGTTTCTGCTGCTTATCGGATATGTCAAAAACCAGTCATGTCCACAATAGTGAAGTTTTGCTGAGGGAACGTTTTGACGGCCCAAAAAAAACAACATAGAGAAGCGATTAAATGCTATAGGCGCCGTAGTACTTAGAGACCACGGGAGCCATAGCAGTCAAATATTCAGATCTAGCAGCTCACTTCGAAAACATGTAACAGAAAATAGGAAACCTTGAAAGGAAGCTAGCAGATTTAGATGACTGAAGCAGACGAAACAACCTGATAGTGTTTGGCATTAAAGAAGATGCCGACGAATCACCCGGTGTCGTTGATGACAAGAAGTATTTTTTGTATACTTACGAGTTCTAGTATATTACTTTAAGATACTGCATAGGATGGGCCTTAAACTGGGAAGCATGTACCGGCCTATCATTCTGAGGTTGATAGACCACACAGAAAAACGAACGTGCTGCGTAACCGCCACAAGCTCAAGAAACAAAGTATTTCAGTTTCAGAAAAATTTTCAGCAGTGACTCGACAGATTCGGAAGAACCTTTGGGAAACCATAGCCGAAAAAACGAAAGCAGGTATAGAAGCAAGGCTTCATTACGGCGAAAATAAGTAGACAAGCAATAATATCACTGGGACAGCAATCAGATGGCAATAGTACAAATCAGTGCGCGGCCTGAAAGCCCTAAACAGCAATGACTGAATGTCTCTGTTAAAGGGAAAACGCAACTTCGCTGTCTAAACATTAACGCCCGGAGCATTCTAAACAAAACCGCCGAATTTGAAAGTACTTTATTCACACACAAATTTCACGTTCTTGTAATAACAGAAACTTTGTTACGTAGTGGGGTCACAGACTCGGAAATCACACCAAACGGTTACAAAATTTATAGATGACAGAGACTCCTGTGGCGGTGGCGCTGCTTTCTTTTCGAACAGACGTTGTAGATTGCTAGGATGCCTGATATTGCAGGAACTGAATGCGTGGTTGTAACAATTTTCCTTAGAGAATGTAATTTAAACATAGGAGGATTTTATCGGCCGCCAAATTGCCAAAACGTCTTAGAGAACCTCAATGATCTCTCGTGGGCTTGTAGGAACAAGCTTTGTGGAATTTTCCGTACGAGAGACTTTGTTGGTCTATCCGTGAATTTAAATGACTTTAATAATTCCTTTCAAGTGCCTCTGAGCCCTTACACATCTTGTCAAGGAACCCGCCAGTATTTAAAGGGACACTATGTCAATTGGGGACCTTTTACTGGCAAACCCCGCTGTTGTGCGCAGAAAACCGACGAATTCAGGGTCTTCAAGGCATATCAGACCACAAAAGTGTCTACTTAACATTGGAAGTAAACTTTAATTCACCAACTGAGAAACAGGAAATGGATGTCCCTATTTTCTCAAGTGGCAGTGATACCGATGTATTGGACGAACAGGATAGCTCTTTCTCTACATTTATTGTCATGTCTGAATCAAATGAATACTCTATTGATGACCTTTGGTGCTTTTTGAGATGCCTTGTCTTAGAGTGTGTGCAAAGTTTGTACCTGTGAAGCGAAAAGTGCTGCGGAAACACAATCCTTAGGTAACAAAATAAATTGTGCGATGAGAATCGTAGTTAAAAAGGACAAAAAAAAAAAACACAAGCAACGCCCAACTATTCGCAAGAGTAATAGACTCCTTACGGGAATTACTAGCCGACAAAATGCCAAAAGCAAAATATTAATTGCAGAAAATAGCGCTCAAAATCTTTCTTGCCTCTTCCCCGAGGAAGTTCTGGCAGCATTTATCGCCGAAAACGAAAGTTGCACCCAAACTTTGTATAGGTGATACTTTTATTACTGAAAATGGAGATATCGCAGATGCACTCAATGAGTACATCTGCTCGGTATTTACGCATGATGACGGTATTAGACAACACTTCCCAGGCTATGGACACATTCTGCCCATTGATGATGTCACGATTACTCAGGAAGGTGTGTTAGCGCTTTTACTCAATCTTGACACCAAAAAATCTTCTGGAGCTGATGGAATTCCGAATGCATTCATTTTCCTGTACGCTGATCGGTGTTCAAAATATTTAACTTTAACTTTCTTGAAGCCACTGCCAAATGCAGAAATCCCGACCGAATTAAAATACACAAATGTCATTTTCATACCAATAACAAATTCCGTCCTTCCTTACCTCATAGAGGCCAATTTCTTTACTTTGTTCATCCGCTCAATTGCTTGAACACACAATATTCAAACACATATCCGTCTTCCTGAATGACAACGTAGTATTTGATGGAAGACAACATGGGTTTAGGCGTAGATTGTCCCCCGTAACTCAGTTAAGAGAAACACTTCATGATTTAGCAGCAGCTTTAGATAAACAAAGCCAAGTTGACGTAATATTTCTCGATTTCAAAGCAGCGTTTGACCGCGTCTCTCACTCCAAACTATTGCTAAAACTAAAACCTATCTTAAGAGCAACACACTAATGAACAGGATTAAAGCATAGCTATCTTTACGGACGCACTGTGTTCAAGTCAAAGATGCAGCTTCTACCTCCGCAAACGTACACACAGGCATTCCACAAGAATCAGTATTAGGCCCGTTTTTCTTTCTGATATTTATTGAAAATATCGTATGTGCCATACGCTTCAAAATCAGGGTTTTCGCAGACCACTACATCCTTTATTATGAAATGCGCAATCCAAACGATAGCAAGTTTTAAACACCTCCATGTAAAATACAAACTAGGTGTTCGAAATGGCAGATGACTATTAATCTTAAAAAGACCGTTGCAATGACGATAACATGCAAAAAGAATCCCTTTAAATTTCATTATAGCATTAGCAACTAGTGTTTATCTGTCGTTTCCAGGTACATGTATTTGGGCACAATAATCACGTCAGATCTTAGATGGGATAAACTTGTAACACATATTTATAATGAGGCAATGAGAAAACTTGGGTTTTTAAAGTGTACGTTAGTGAATGCTTTACCTGAAATTAAAATTTTAGCCTACAAAATATTGATCGGAGCCTTTCTAGAGTACGCTATGATTGTCTGGGATCCACATACACAATCTGATTGCACCAAACTTGAGAAAGTACCAAAAAAATTCGATAGCATCATTTTGAACTTCTACAGGTGGCGCACGCCTCCATCACTCATTCTAAAAGCTGCAGAACTCGAAAATCTTGCACTCAGGAGTTACCGGGAAAGTTGAAATTCTTCTATTTACTTTATAATAGTCAGTTGGAAAATGAAAAAAGTTTATACATTCAACCGGATAATCGCCTCTCCAACAACTGAACTGATACCTCACTATGTGACAATTTTCGCCGTTTCCCTTAAGACGCACTTATCCGCCGCGGCCGCCCTCGAGGTAATAAAGTTGTCCCCTGGTTTTTAATGCGTTGTGCACAAATCCACAAGCCACAGAAGAATGTTCTCATTTCTTTGCACAGCTCAGTTCAGTTCAGTCGCTCAGTCGTGTCCGACTCTTCGTGACCCTATAGACCATGTCACGCGACGCTTTCCGGTCTCTCACTATCTTCCTAACATCACATAACTTCATCTGCAGTGCCTCGAGGATGCCATCTAACCATAGCGTTCGCTGCCTGCCCCTTCTCCGGCGACCCTCAACCTTTCCCAACATCAAATCTTTTTCCAGCGACTCCTCTCTCTGCTACGCTTTCTGTAGTATTCGTAGCAAAGTATTTCTCCGACAGTGTATTCATATGCCGGTGTGCTTAATTTTGTCTTAGTTCGTCAGGAATTATCCTTATTTAGAGAACTCGAAAGGAATTGATCCTCAGAGCAAGCTTCACTGTTATTTATTGCAGTATTTAATTTGTACTCACCATACTCACCACTGTTCCCACTACACCTCCAAACGTTGGGCTTTCGCTTGATCGTCATCATGAGGGTTATTTCCTGAAGCATGGGCTTTATTGCCGGCGGCAAAAATAGCAATAGTAAGGATGAAAAAATGCTCCGGTAACTACGCGGAGATCTAAACGCTACAAGAGGGCGCATAAAGAGAGATGCCCGGCTCTACTTGGATGCCACTCAGCGGAAGGCATCTTTGCCGCAGGCGTTACGCAGCTCTGAAACATTCATGAGTTGCCTGCTCCAAAACAAATGCCACGTATCTGTGAGAGCCGTATCTGTTGCACACTTCAGGAGGCACGTGACATGAATCAAAGAAGATGGGGCCGTGAAGGGCATCCTGGAAGCATGGCACTTTGTGAGCAATGTACAGGGTAAACCCTGCGCCTCCTCATAAAACAGTACAGTTATTACGGAGGTCAAGCACCCCCGAAGGTCTTCAGTTGCCTCCGAAACTTTTTCCGAAACACCATATCAAGGCTGTACCAAAAGCTTAGTGCAAATTCATTATTTGGGCGTAGTACTTTGTACAGAAAGAATTGTCCTGCTTACCAGACGTGTTCAAGTTGCCTACTTTCCTTTCATTGACGATGGGAAAGTGCACTTGAATCTGACTGGCTTAATTCAAATTTCGTTCACTAGTATTAAAAGGTGTTCGAATCATGCAGTGATTTATGACACCAAAGGTGTCATAAATATGAAGCGAACAAATGTTTCTATTTTCTGAGCGCATAAGTCGCTTGCAAGCATAGGTTTTATAATATAAATGTTGGGTTCCACAAAATACTTATTATTGTCCTTGCCGAACTATCGACATATTCTTAACAGACTAAACGTTCGAGTATTTTCACATTGTATAATACTTAAGCAAGATACAAAGACCCAATAATCGTTATTGTTACACATCTAAGAGGTATTATCCTTTTCAAACTCACATACAGCTACTGGAGAATGGTTTGTCAGTGTTTCTCACGTCGTCCTCCCTCTTTCCTTAAAGTGAAGATTGCGGAAAATGCTTTGAGGTCTTCCTGTTGTGCGTATGTGGTTGTCCATACATTGAACCCAATGGAATTTTGCGAATTGGAATTAGGATTTGACGTTGCTTTATTTAGTCATAATGGCGATATTTTATCTCAAGCCGTATAGGTTGCGACGCTGAATTCCACTAGGATATGAGCCGCTTTTGCAGGCCACTATATTTTTTCTAAGCGTCGCATCTTTTACGGTGGCAGTAGTGTTGGCAAACTGCTTTTACAAGCCGAGTGAATTTACGCAAACTCAACCTTAGCAACTGGGGGATGATGTTTTGGTTCCAATGTCGACAACGTAAGTGTCTTCGAATGAGTCACGACAAAACAGGTTTAGTTCCCATAACTGTAGTATTTTACATGTCCTTTCGAACTCATTTCCTTATACCCTCACTGGTTTTCGTCCCGCGTATCTGCACAGGATCTTTTCCTCATACTTCAGCGTACTTTCTTCATCTGTGGTAGCTCTCAGCTTCACACCCTGGTCACAGTCGTTGTCAGCAAGGCATTCGATTGCGTCTCCCATCACCATATTCTTAGCTGCCTTTCGAGCACCGACTGGGGCTCCCGCATGTGTAATTATAATGCCCTTTCCGAGCATTGCACTTCACTTCTACACCCCACCGTCTCATCCGCGGAACCCCGCAGGGTGCCGTTCTTTCACCCACCCTTTTTAATATCGCCATGGCTCCTGTCGTGGTTCAGTTATCCTATATTCCCGATGTTCAGCACTTTTTTTTCATGCCGACGACATCACACTATGGTGCTCGTGCTGATCTCCTGGTCACGTTCAAGACACCATTCAGCAGGGATTGGATATCATTTTTTGCTTTCTTGACCATGCAGGCCTGTCTCCCGCGCCCGAGAAGTTAGAACTCCTACTTTTAACTAAATTTGCTTATGAACGAGCTCACAACTCACTGATCCCCCTTACCTTGGGCGGCTCCCGAATCCCAAAAGTTTCGCAATGTCGCGTTCTTGGCATGTCTCTGCATGCCGCCAAAACTGTCCGGGCACTCCCTGCGGCTGTTGCTACCTGTTAATCTGTCACACATGTACTTCGCCGAGTTGTGAGACGGTCTTCTGATCTTAGGGAAGCTCACGCCTGTCGACTGGCTCACACCTGGCTCTTAACAAGTTCTTTGACTTTATACCATATATTTCATTCACCCAGGACCAGCCAGACACACTTGCAACAGCTCTTCATGGCCTCTATAAAGCTGCTCTTTGTTCTCCCCTAACCACTTCCACTGAAAAGCTTTATGCCACCGGGTTTTTTAATCCTCTTCGCAGTCTCCTTTCCCTTCGCTGTGACCGGCAGATAGCTCGCCTTTCCAGCACAGTTCATGGACGTTGGCTTCTCAACCAGGCTAACATTTCCCCCATCGAGTCAGTCCCTCTGCCAACTCCTTCACCTCCAGAGGTCACTAACCTCCGTATACTTCCTCTTCCGGCCAATAGGTCGCCGGTTCTGCATGCTGGCCGCCGACATGCTGCTGTCTCTCATCATACTCCGACCGTCAATACCCATGGAGTCTCTTACACGGATGCCTCTTATGCGTCTCCTCGCGGAAACAAGGTCCTCTTTCATCCTCGTATATCTACCACTGCCACACACACTAGCGGCACCTTTCTCCACCCTCGGATATTATCTCGCTTGAGGTCCTCTCCATCATTTATATCAATCGTTTTCCATTTTATCCCGCCTGTGCCTCAGTATATTATAAACACCGACTCCCACACTGCTATCCATGCCATTCAATATAAAAGTCTAACACATCATCTGTCCACGGAGCTCACGGCTGCACTTTCGCGCTGCCGCCCTGCCCCGTCTTCCTCCGATGGATCCCTGGACACATTGGTGATTGACGGCAATGAGCTGGCGAACCAGCTCGCCCGTGAAACTCGTAACCGGGTGCCGTTCATCCTTTTGCCAAGATCCTTGGAGGGCGTGTTGAGACTGTCTCTTCGCGCCACCATCAGCGAATATTACAATCCTGCTCGCTTAGGTCGCAAGCGCTACCCCGACCCTTATCGTACTCGTTCCGTTCGGGAGGCTCATATTCTTCGGAAAACACAGTTGAATACACTCATAACCCCTGCACGGCTATGTCTACAAATTCCATCGTGATCTATCATGGCCCAACTGCTCTTCCCCTTATGCCAACCTTTCACACTGCCTATTTTCATGTCCGGTTGCATTGCAATCGGGATTCTTCCCCCCTGCTACCGTACTATCTGGACCTGCGCGGAGTGGCTTGGTGCTGAGGGTGAAGAGGAACAGTGCCTGCTCGTCCAGCAGGCCATCTATGTACTAGGCGCCTAAGTGTTGAGGAACAGTGCCTGCTCGTCCAGCAGGCCATTTATGTATTAGGCGCCTAAGTGTTGCGCCTCATTGAATTCTTTTACTGCTACTCCTTATTGCATGGTACGGAAAAATGTGTGGTGAAATGTGTGGGTAGTGATGTGGCGTTGTGGGCTATGTCGACTATGACAGAAATTGTAGTGATTCGGTAATATCCTGAAAGTGGAACTCTCTACACGCTAGCACCGAGGACGGCTCGTTGCAACCTCCTTGCCAAAGGTAAATGTGCCGCAAATCAAGCCTTTGTTAGCGTTGCATTGACAGTTGGTTCTGTTCGCGTTAGTAAGAAAAAATTTGCGTACTGGATCCCATTCGTTGGTTTTTCTTACATTATATACGCTTTTGCCTAGTCGCTTAGCTACAATCACGAATGGAGCTCACCTGCTTCTCACTTATGTGATATTATAGAGACAACAGGGGAACACCAATGATGTACCAGCAAGGTCACAGTAGGGGCCTTATGACTGTCATCAGCCCATGTCGTGAAAGAACATTCCGATTGCTATGCAGTCTAATTATTGTACTGCAGTGTACTCTATAAACTGTAAATTCATAGGGATAACTGGAAGTGCTGGTATGAATACACGGTTGTTATATTTTCAGCAAAACTTCTTTGCAGGCTAGGTGACCCATAGGCGGTCGCTCTCGAGGATCCGGTTTTGTAGTATATGTCCGGTTGTGAGCTGCGAAGGACTTCGCCTAATGTTTGGGTCGGCGAAATTTAATTTCATTCTCGGAGACCAAGTTCGAAAAAGGTTGTTGTTTCTCTTTCTCTCTCTCTCTCTTTGCCCTTACTGCCGCCTGAATAGTGCGTGGTTTCCCATCACTTGTCCGTCCAATGACACTAAAAATTTGAGGTCAATGCTTTTTTTTACGATCTTGTTTTTGGCGACTGTCGTCTTATTCTTTTTATAAATTTATATGATGGCCTTTTAAACAATAAAAGCAGATTAACGCTGCCTGCTGCCAAGTTATGCCCACCAATGCACTATTGGCTTTGAATGCCCGGCAATTATCACGAATATGCGGCTTTGCTAAATACATTATTAATATAGTAAGGTGTTTACTGGAACGTAAGGACTGAAGGCAATTACTGACAACCAAGCGACTGTTCATCGCTTAGGTTTACCACCTGGCATAGTGAAAAGCGAGTGGAAAGTAGGAGGAAGATTGAAGAAGGAATGTAAACAGGTCTCCCTTTAATAACAGCACAAGTTGCGTCCACGGAAGCCGTAGCTGGGCAGGTCTACAATAGATGCCTCACATCACATAATTCCGGTGAAGCGCTACAATTTGGGTACTTTTCGGTCACTTGAAAGCGTTCATCACGCCACCGATGACGCACAGAAGCGGTCAGAACCGCTCCTTCCCGAATGTGGCGCAGATACCTCGATTCTTTTTCTGAATGATCTCCAATGTCAACTAGGCTTCTGCTGCACTTCGTCAACCCCTTAAATGCATCTCGTGAGTGGCAGTTGGTCACATAGACAATTTAATTTCGATGCTTGGGCGCAGCCATCATAGTTTGATGGTGGCGCCCCGTATGAGCCAAACTGGAAAAGACCGCTCCAGCTCCTGTTGAAGCCCTCGTGCTGTGCTGCGCGTATTGATACTGCAATGCGGCAATGTAAAAGTGCTGTTTCGCCGTGCTCGTGAAATCTATCCGACACCTTGGGGCTATTTTGTGTTTTGTTTGAGCGCGCTGTTGGAAACAGTACAAACGGCCGGGGCGACTGCGACGGACTGCGCTCCGCTTCTCGCAGGCCGAACTCGTCAGAGTTACCTTTGAGGATGCATCTGTGATATTTTTCAAGATACGCGTATTTTCTATTACATTTTATAATCGCAATGGGAACTGTACACTAAACACACAGTGAATCAACCGTAGGGGCAGCTACTGAACGTGGTATACAGATACTACGAAAGATGCTTTCCAGTCATTGCTGCATTGGTTTAACGTGAATTGCGACCCATTTCATGCCGTGCATATCCCTTCGACAGTGCATATTTGTATTCGATGTTGCACTGCTTTCATTCGCACTAAAAGCACAGGCAGCGTTCACCGCGGTTACGCAGCTAACCGCTGCTATTGCGTGCCGAGCTTCGCGAATGCATGCGTGTCTGTGGTGCGCTGGCGACCAAGTGCTAAAAGGATACGATCTAGCTGTCCTGCTTTAGCAATGTATACTTTCAAGTTAAATCACCGTTCAAGAACAGCGCATAAAATAAGTAGTGCCTAAAGTACCGTCCGTCGACGTTTTTAAACAGCCTTGGTGTACATTCGGCGGCGCAGCAACATCCTGCAGCATCGTTTGCACGACATAATGCTGAGCAACAATTTGAAAAACGTGCACTCTCTTCTGCACCATGAACGAAGACAACAAAATCGCAGCACCTACAGCAGCGCTTAAGAAAGCGGCGCCGCCTGCTAGCGCGCTGCACGACGGCACTCTCGCCTAGCGCTACTCCGTAGTCGTCACTAGGCCTAATAGTTTCGCAACGAAGGCACCTCCGACGGCGCTTTGTAATTGCTCAGTGCTAGAATAAATGGTCTCTTGTGGAACTGCCTCCACAGTTACGGCCGATCCCATTCTACCAGTAAAAGAAAGATGTAAATATTGGTGGTTAGCAGCGGCGCCAGTGTGCAGACGATCAGCCGCGCGCCGCAACAACGGCCGCTAGCTGTGTTGAGAAACGTGTGTGTTGTTTGCCTTGCAATTATCAACAGATCTGTAAGAAAGATTGTTTTTGCTGTTGGCTTATTGTTTAAGGGAAGAACGGATTTTAGCATGCTCTTCTGGTGCTGGCGGAAGAGGTCTACTGCATTTTTAGAGTGAGGGCTTGCGAGAGACACGGTCTGCCAGGCGTGCGTGTTTACTACGCCGGAGAAAGTAAAATAGTCAGTATATTCCTTATTCCGTCATTGGTATTAAGTCTGTTTTGCTTGCACAAAACGTTCAAAAGCTAATGAAATTAGGATGGACTGGAAAGCGGTGAAGCAGAAGCATATCATAGACGTACTCGGACTGCCGTTGCATGCTTTCCGCATACGCTCACGGCAACCATCTTGCATTTCTTAGATTGTTTGTGCCGTGTACAAAGACGCATTGCTGTTTCGATAACATCACCACTCAAACTGGCGCTAATACAGGTATTTAAGACTCTCAAACAACAATACCGAGGTGCAAGGCCGCTCTGCTATGCATGAAGCATGCGAATGCACAGCCCACTTGGTACTGGCAACAACTGGCCGGCTCAATGAATCTGGTGTTCCTGCTTGCTCTCGGTAAAACGGTCTATAGAATACCTCCTCGGCCTGAAGGGAGCTATTCTGGTGACTTTGTGAGGAAGGGGTGGGCTGACTATTATAGGGCTGACTCGGTTAACGTGAACACTTTATCGGCTGCGGCGAGATGGTCCGGAGAAGGGTGAAGAGGCGCTACTATGTAATTCACGGGAGAATATTGTTCCAGATCGCGGTAAGGTCCGAAGGTTCGTGATAACGAGATAGGAGTTTAGTTGGGAGGCCGGGAGCGGGGGAATGTACCCAGAGCCAATTGAGTGGATATGACGGCGTTGGTACCGAAGGGTATCGAGTGTGTTTTTGTGAGCCTGGTTTTCCTTGGTGGATCACGCCAACTGTCAGATTTCATCGGCATATATATGTGCTTATAACCGTACAGCGGTCTCTAAATCGTCAGGGTGCTAGGGCTAGTATAGTATCCATTGTGAACGTAGGTTCAGGACCATAAAAAAGACACAAGGGGAGGACCCAGTCGGGGCCTGCGTAGGCGTATTGTAAGCGTATCGGCGTGGACAAAAGTAGACTGAGCACGCATATTGCGAAGGCGTGATTAGTCGGATGGCAACATAACTAGCTTAGCGCCGACGTTAATGCATTTGATGCACTGCTATTCTTATTCAACTAACAGTGATCTGAAGAGAAATTTAATATGGCTTATTAGACCTATGGGAAAACGACCAGCACACGCGCTTACTCTAAAAAAACAGGGACATATAGAAAAACTGTATTCGTCCATTCCGTGGAGTTTCACACGTGAAATTCAAACCACCGCCCCTTTCTTTGAAAGCCTTCAACACGTCGACCATTAGATGGGTGGGGTCGCCACATTCCGCAAAGAGGAGAAAATTGTCAACATACCGGCAAACGTTTGTGGTCGTTACTTCCAAATCTTTCTGTAGACACCTATTAACCGCGCACAAAAACACATAAATCGAGACCGGGGCAACTCTTGACCCGATACAGACACCCGAATTTTTAAGGTAAATTTTTTGTTCAAGCCAACAACAGTTGACGTCAATAAAAAGCCATCAGTTCAAGGAAACTACCAACCGACAGTTCACAGCTTCACAGCGGGAGATGAAAGCATTTCAAACACTACGTAGCGTGATGCCCTCTTTTACACACTTCAGAAGGTGCACGTAAGGAAGCGAATAGAATAGGTCTTTAACGTCAGTGCTGAATTCTGACGCCGAATGCTGACGAAGAACGGTGATTTCTGCACTCCAAAAACTGTACTACTCATTGCGAACTGGGAATAAGGAAATTGTCTGCTATAATCAACGACTTCAGGTGCCTCTGTGGGTAGCCCTATAACACA